>ML769584.1:0-47886 GCA_009733575.1 Gymnopus androsaceus JB14
TATATAGGCAGCTAGTAGGGACTAGCAGGTGGTATTATAGAAAATAAACATTTCTTAGCACTTAAGAAGGAAATAACTTCAGACTGATTGAAGCTTGAGCTTTCTGTAAACATCTGAAATTATATTTTTTGGACAGGTTCTGAAGCAGTCAGCTTCAGCTGACCTGAAAACATAAATTACCAGAGCCATCCAAATGATTTTCTGACATGAATGCTGAAACGGAATACTGCGGTCAGCTTCTGTAATATATGTTCTTGGGTCAGCTGAAGCAGATTACCTCAGGTCCTGTCCAAAAAAAAGTCATTTTGGGAAGACATTTCCCTTTGCAGAAAGTTCAAGCTTCAGTGGATCTGAATTAATTCCCTTCTGAAGTCCTCAGAAATATTTGTATTCTATAATCTCCTGAAAAAGCAGCCTCCTTCCCAGGCTTTGGGACTTCATGGTCCGTTTGAGCCAAATTAGAAAAGATATTTGTCCCTATGCCTGGTGTATTACACCGCGTGCCTTGTTTGGCTTCAGCGCTTTAGCATGCTATGTGCAATAACTTTTATATTGGAGCCAAACAAGGCACGCAGCGTAATCCACCAGGCATAGGGACAGGTATCTTTTCTAATTCGGCTCATACAGACTGTGAGGTCCCGAAGCCTGGGAAGGAGGCTGCTGAAAAAGTACATTTCCCTTATGTATTGAATTTATTTATTTTCCACAATACTTCAGTCAGACCAAAGCATAAATATTGGCAGTGTGATGTGTGCCACAATTGCTGGCATATACCAAGGGGCTGCAAAGGGTTAAGTGCCCGACCAGGGGTTAGTTAGTCTGGCCATCAGGCCTGAAAAAAAATGTGACACCCCTCCAAATGACCAATTTCTGGATCATTTGTGGGACATTTTCAAGTCTCATGGGCCCTTGTTGCATTTTGACTCCAATTTGACTCCAACCAAGCCACCCACCATTATCAATAATTCTTTCTCAATTAAATCACAAAATTGGCTTGAAATTGACATGTATTCATTGAAGTCAACTACTATCTTATTCCTGCTGGGATATCCTAAAACTAATATTCCATGAAAGGCTGCCATCTTGATTCTTGGGCTAATAAACTCCTGTGTACTTGGTTAAGCTACACTTTTCCCATCATCAATCTCCTCTGCATTTGGACTGAAGCTGTAGAATGATGCTGGGCTTGAGGGACATCTACAGAATAACAATGATTAGATAGTTGCCAGAAAAGTATCAATAGTAGTTATTCCCCACTGACTCATATGCTGGGGAAAAACTTGAACATTGATCAAACTCTTCAGGTCTAGATTCATGCAGTGAGGAGAGCATCAACAGTAGTTGTTCCCTAATGTACCAGTTGATCACGTTGACTGTACTCTTCAAATGTATATTCTGGCACTGATGTTTCTGCAAAGATTGATTAAGAGCCAGAGAAAGAAAATTGAAGGAGTTTTCGAAAGCTCACCGCTAAAACATTTTTTCCACTCTTCACCATGAACAAAGCTTTGAAGATTGAGAGAAACCTTATGAGCTCTGGAAATCAACACTTCCAAATTGGGAAGCATGAGCCCATCACGGTACTCTGGAGGAATCCAGAGAAAAAGAGACCCATTCAAGGCACAAAGCCATCCATCAGGAGATAAGATACATCTCCTGAAGGCAGGATTTGATTGTACTTGATTATGAGCAGGATGCCAGGGGCAGAACGACAAGGAAGATGTGGAAGGTAAATTAGATGAAGTAGCTGTTGTGAATGTCAGTGCATCTGATATTTCGGCTGAATGGTATGACCCTGAAGAATTTGGCATACCATCAGGAGAGAATGCAACAGATGTAACTGTGTTTTTGTGCCCTTCCAGTGGGTCTTGTTCTGGCCGGCCAGTTTCTGCATTCCAAATTCTGACTGAGTGATCATATGAGCCAGAGACAATTCTCTTGCCATCAGGAGAGAATTCAACAGATGTAATTGACCTTGTGTGCCCTTCCAGTGGGTCTCCTTCTGCTCTGCCAGTTTCTGCATTCCAAATTCTGACTGAGTGATCATATGAGCCAGACACAATTCTCTTGCCATCTGGGGAGAATGCAACAGATGTGACATAGTTTGTGTGCCCTTCCAGTGGGTCTCCTTCTGGCCTGCCAGTTTCTGCATTCCAAATTCTGACTGAGTGATCATATAAGCCAGAGACAATTCTCTTGCCATCAGGAGAGAATGCAACAGATGTAACTGTGCTTTTGTGCCCTTCCAGTGAGTTCCTTCTTGCCTACCAGTTTCTGCATTCCAAATTCTGACTGAGTGATCAGATGAGCCAGATACAATTCTCTTGCCATCTGGGGAGAATGCAACAGATGTAACTGTGTTTTTATGCCCTTCCAGTGGGTCTTGTTCTGGCCGGCCAGTTTCTGCATTCCAAATTCTGACTGAGTTGTCTCCTGAGCCAGAGACAATTCTTGTGCCATCAGGAGAGAATGCAACAGATGTAATTGACCTTGTGTGCCCTTCCAGTGGGTCTCCTTCTGGTCTGCCAGTTTCTGCATTCCAAATTCTGACTGAGTGATCATATAAGCCAGAGACAATTCTCTTGCCATCAGGAGAGAATGCAACAGATGTAACTGTGCTTTTGTGCCCTTCCAGTGGGTCTCCTTCTTGTCTACCAGTTTCTGCATTCCAAATTCTGACTGAGTGATCATATGAGCCAGACACAATTCTCTTGCCATCAGGAGAGAATGCAACAGATGTAACTGTGTTTTTGTGCCCTTCCAGTGGGTCTCCTTCTTGCCAGCCAGTTTCTGCATTCCAAATTCTGACTGAGTTATCTCCTGAGCCAGAGACAATTCTCTTGCCATCAGGAGAGAATGCGACAGATGTAATTGACCTTGTGCGCCCTTCCAGTGGGTCTCCTTCTGGCCTGCCAGTTTCTGCATTCCAAATTCTGACTGAGTGATCGTATGAGCCAGACACAATTCTCTTGCCATCTGGGGAGAATGCAACAGATGTAACATAGTTTGTGTGCCCTTCCAGTGGGTCTCCTTCTGGCCTGCCAGTTTCTGCATTCCAAATTCTGACTGAGTGATCATGTGAGCCAGACACAATTCTCTTGCCATCAGGAGAGAATACAACAGATGCGATTGACTTCATGTGCCCTTGCAGTGGGTCTCCTTCTGGCCTGCCAGTTTCTGCATTCCAAATTCTGACTGAGTAATCATGTGAGCCAGACACAATTCTCTCACCATCGGGAGAGAATGCAACAGATATAATTGGCTTTGTGTGCCCTTCTAGTGGGTCTCCTTCTTGGTTGCCAGTTTCTGCATTCCAAATTCTGACTGAGTGATCATATGAGCCAGACACAATTCTCTTGCCATCAGGAGAGCATGCAACAGATGCAACCCAGTTCATGTGCCCTTCCAGTGAGTCTCCTTCTTGCCTGCCAGATTCTGCATTCCAAATTCTGACTGAGTGATCAGTTGAGCCAGACACAATTCTCTTGCCATCAGGAAAGAATGCAACAGATGTAACCCAGTGGGTGTGTCCTTCCAGTGGCTCTCCTTCTTGCCTGCCAGTTTCTGCATTCCAAATTCTGACTGAGTAATCATGTGAGCCAGATGCAATTCTTTTGCCATCAGGAGAGAATGCAACAGATGTCACCCAACTTGTGTGCCCTTGTAGTAGAACCTGCAACTGTGGCCACCATAAACTATGGCCAAAGCATAAACTGACCACCCTTGAGAAATATGAGCAGTATGCTTTCTGAAGTCTTGATTTTTTGGGAATGAATGGTAATGCTGAAATATACAGATGTGGAGTGGAGTCTGCAAGCATCTTTCCAAACACTTCAGCAAATTTTCTTATTTCATTTACCAAATCCTCCAAATCTATACAAACAGAACATGTCTAGATGCAATTTGGTTAGCTCAGAAGGTAACAACAGATCCCGTTGTCTACATACCATCCACTCTTTCACATGTTCCATACTTCGAAAAATCACATTGACCCTGTTGAGAATGCTCAGAACTTCCATCCAGTACAGTGAGAACCCATCGAGAAATTCTTTCATCAAATTCATAAGAGACCTGTCAGGTTCTAGCTCCTTTAAATGCAGATCCCAAAAGCAACAAGCATAAGATAGCTCAGGTGTGATAACTTTCACTATGTCAGATGGCAGGTCTGCATTACGCACATATGAGCTCTTTAAGTTGCACATATTGAAATGTAGTTTTTCAATCATAATTTTCAAACTTCCCACTGCTAAAATAGTATGTCCCTCCACCAAGTCCATTGCAATTGTATACTCTTTACTTCTCTTTCCATCCAATAAAAAATCACGGATTGATGTATGGACAGGCCAGACTGGGATGTCTGATCTGTCTGCTCCAATAAACAGAGATCCCAAATATCGGATTACAACATCTTCCTCTCCCTCCTCTTCACCACTTTGCTGATCATGTGCCACTTTTAAGCTTGTTAATGAATCTCTTGAAAGAGGTATAGAGGTTGCCAAAAATTGTGAAACAGCTTTTCTGTATTCATTCATAATGTCTTCATCACTGGCATCAAAAATGGACTCAAGAATGTCTTTATATAGCTTATCAAGAGGATATAAATTACTGCTGTTTGGGCCAAGTGTCATGAAGTGTGAAACTTTCTTTTTGAGGTTTACACCTGGTTTTCTTATCTGATGCAAAGCATTACACACAGTACAAGCCCATTGAAAATACCCTTCTGACATTTTTGCCAAAGCTTTACAATGGGTTTCATTTAAAGAATTGTGCCTAATGAAATATTCCATTCTGTGATGCACAAAATGATAGATATCATCTTCTGTTTGTTCTAACTGATCCATATCTTGACTCTGTGGAGCATTTGAACAAGTTTGCAAAATGTCCACAATATCATTCTCCATCCTAGATGTGACCAAAAAGCAGTAATTCCTTGGAAACTTGTATGCTTCTTCAGTTAATGAAGTGATCAAGCTTCCCCTTTCTGCTACATTGCTACATTCATCCAATGCATCTATAATAATCACTAATGGGTCACTATAGTTCACCATTTCTGCTGGCTTCAAGACCAGATTTTTCCAAATTTCTTTGATGCTAGTGCTGCTCAGAATGTATGGATCATTGTCCATTACTTCACTCAAAGCCTCTGCAAAACCAGGCACATTCAGTCCAAGATTATAAGCAATACTCTGAATGGCCCGGATTGCAGTCCGCTCTCCATGGAATGTGCGATTGAAGCAGAAAAATCCACCCAGACAGTTCATCTTCTTGAACTTTTTGCCAATGGTATGGCTGATGGCAGATTTACCTGTCCCAGCAGCACCATAGAGAATGAATGCCTGAGGAGTATCGTTATTTCTGCTCATTGCCCATTGAGTTATTTTCTCAATGATTTGGATTCTAGTTCCCTCCAGACATTCTTTGTCTGTCTGAATATGGGCATTGAGAATGGGGTTTAACTTGTTGGCAAGTTTCTGTTTAATATTTTCTGTAGAATTAATTTCAGCAACTGTAAAAATGTGTCAACAAATATTTACTTGCCTTGTGGTCCGAAATTGTAATTCTTGTATTGATTTCCTTGAACACTATTGAATTCTCCACCATAGATGGTAAAATCGTGAGCGTTGGAGAAAGAAGACATAGTGAGATCGTATTTTGAACAATCGATGATGGTGGTTGATGTGCAAGATGGAAATGTCACATTGTCACATTTGAAGTTAGTCATGCGGATGGATTAAGGGCAGGTTTGAGAAATGTGCTCTGCAACGATGATCAAGTCTCGATTGTGCAACTTCCACATCGATACTACAGGTAAACGTTCTTCAAATTGTCCTCTAATTGGGCCTAGTTAATCACCTTGCTTGTAAGGTCCTTCCAGGAGCGTAATTATTTTTCCCACACTCTTTTTGCAAATATAGCCAAACACCTTGCTCATCAGCCACACATGGGCATTGTCCGATTCCGCTATCTTCTGCTTGTCTTCTGCGCTACTTCTTGACTTATTAAATCTATTATATATGTTAATTCACATATTTATTCACTTTTAATCCTCTGGGCTGCTTTGAAACTTCAGAAAACATCAGCAAAACCTGGGTGTGCTGCACAGAACTGGACAGTTCTGTGCAGCACTCATAGCAGCCATAGCAGCCATAGCAAGGTACCCATCTGTCCAGAACTATGGATTGCTATGGACTGCTATGGGTTGCTATGGAATGCACCGGTTTCGAGGCATTTGATCGTGGAATGGCTCTATTCAATAAAAATATATTAATCCTTTGAATTGCTTCGCTGCACTTCGCGAGACCAAAAATGGATGAAAATAATTATAAAATCATATTATATTGCTGTAGTCATAGTAGGAAGAGCGAAACTAGTAGAACTACTAGTATAACTACATATCTGTAATAAAACTAGTATACTATATCATAGGTGGTGACGAGACATTGCTTGAATGCAACTACATACCATAGGCCAAACCAAAGTGGCTCAGGATTGACTTGGGGGGAAAGAAACAGAGCTCGTCGAAGTCCCAGTTACGACGATGCATTATATAGTGTTGGCGGGAGAAACTGACAGCTGTCAAGCAGCGACACTGATGCCGAAATGGGTTGACAGCTTTGTGATCCTGGAGAAACTCATAGCAAGCCATAGGAACCCATAGCAGCTCATAGTTCTGTGCAGGACTATGGCTGCTATGACCCGCTATGGCTTGCTATGGCTCCTATGACCATCTCCCAGGTTTTGCTGATGAAATGTGCGCAAAATTCAGTGCTTCATGGCGAAGGGAAAATCATCAATAGGAAGACGATTTAAGTGATTAGGTGCGTATTTTCTGCTGCCGTGTCATCTCAATAGTCGCTGATATGCTATTGAACAGCTTTAAAGGTCTTCTAGCTGCAATTTACGCATGTCAACCCCATCTCTGCCCAACTAGCATGTCTCTTTGGCCACTAAATTCGCAGCCCTGGTACTCCTAGACTTTGCAATATTGTGCATTTGTCTGGTAGGAGTGCCCAAGGACTCAAAACCCACCTTGCTCAAATGTATATTTGCTCCTGAACATGTCCGGTCTAATTTGAAGGCAGAGCTTTTACTTTACTTTGAGCCAGACGATTGGCAGGCTCACACAGTTCACCGGACTCTTCAGGGCTATGATGGGATGGTAGTTGCAGCCACCGGTCTTGGTAAAAGTCTCGTTTTTGAGGGTGCCGCAAAGTCAGTGACTTCAGAGAGAGTAGTGGTCCAGCATATAATCAACAAAGGCCTTGTCATAGATACTATCAACAAGAACACAGAGAAAATGCCCGAACTGTGGTGAAGGGTGCATAATACATCACAGCTCATCTATATCTCTCCAGAGACCTCCAAATGTGATCTATTGTGAGGCAAAGTTTAGAGCCACCGCTCGTTTCGCAATTGGCTTTTGTAGATGAAGCTCATGTAATCAATGCGTGGGGTAATGACAAGTTTCGACCGGTCTACCATGAGCTGAGGGAGTTACAGACATGGTGCGGCTATGGCGTACCCATCTGGGCTTGCACTTATACTGCTTGAACGTCAATGTTTAGCCTGGATTGGAAAATATTTTGCTTTGGCTGTCAATCGTTCTGGGGCATCGACGTTGGCGCAGACCGCCCTAACCTCTACTTCCACAATCAGGCTTTGAAGATGACCAATAATCCTGTGCTTAATGCACTCAACTTCCTTCCATTATTGAGGATTTGATGATGCATGAAGACCTCTGTTCTACTTTGATTCCAAGAATGCATGTCACATTGCAGTCAAAATACTTCACAAATTTCTTCCTGATCATTTATCTGACTGTGTCTATCCATTCTCCTCAGATCTGAACATGCCAAGGAGTGGACCAACTTCTCTTCAGGCAAAATTTGTATAATCTGTGCAACAGATGCTGCTGGCAGTAGTGTTCCTGATCTAGCAGCTGCTTACAGCCGAGTAGATGAACATGATTCTTGTCTGTTCAAGTATACCACTGAATTTTTTACTTCCTTGCACATTCACCTGTTCCACATCCGCCTCCGCTCTCCTTTGAAATGCTTCACACCCTTTCCAACTGACTTTGAGCTTGATCCGGAAGGTAAAGAAAACTACAGGGCATTCTTGTGAAATGGTGCGATGATCATTATACTGCGCATGCTCAAATCCTACACTGCTAAAGCTTCGCGAACTGTGCCCCTACGTGGTCAAGCAAGGTGTTCTGCCGCGGCAAGCGGCACTTCCCAAGTCGTCCTATTAAGTCACGGGGGTAGTCATCCGGGTAAATACCGGCATTGACTCTTGGGCGCTTCGCCGCTATTTTCCTTGTTCAAGTTCTCAGTCTAATCATACTATAATCATATTAATGATACATTATAGGCACTATTAAGTACATAAAGTAAGTGCATACAGGAATTAGAGCAAGAAAATGTACTCTATGATCAAGGCAATGCAAGCAAAGGTTAAAGCAACGACAATCCATGTAATAAAGAATCGTAGTGGGCCATCTGGAGGACAGAGTTCGGTTATGCAGGGCTTGGGCATCTTTCCCGGTATAGGTATACCTGCCGAAAAAAAGAGGTTACTTGGCTGGTAACAAGTGCAAAGAAAGTAGCAACTTTACGCACAGGAATACGGCAGTATATGCCAGCAAAGCACTGAGCGTACTTGGAAGATCTGGAAAGATCTTCGGAGCTAGCGTCGATACTGCAATCGAGAAAACGACAGAGCTTCATGGGCCATACAACAAGGCTGTCCAGGCTATGAAGCATTTTAGGAATCGTCACCTACAGATTGCGTGTATGTTGTGGTTTTCAAGAATTACAGAAATGGAAGAACCACAGATGAGGCCAAAGCGGGTAAAGACGCAACATGCCGAGCGAGAGCTATATGCTTTTCCACAAGAATTCTGTATATTCTGTTTCAGAATATTCCGCGATTCCGTTACTTTGAACAGCTCTAGAGATTGCTGGCAGGGATAAGAATCGATACGTCCAAGCGCGCGCTTAACGCTCCAACTCTTTCAGTTTACACAACGAACTGCTCTGACCTTCCTCGAACGAACTGCGGAAAATGTATACTTATCTCCGTCCTGAGTTACAATTTTTCTGCGTCCTGGATTAATGGATATCAATCCCCAACAAATTCCAACCGCAATTTCGTTTTGGTTCCATGGACTTCCCGAGCGAATTCCCCAGTTGCTTGTGCGGAGATGCGGAGAAGCTGCATTCCTACTACGAAGAAACTTGTACGCATTGAATTGATTGGACGGGATGAGAAGCTTGCGTTCCTGATCTTGCCAAGAGCTCAGTCGCGGATGGATCTGGTCAGAATGTCTGGTGTACAACTCATCGTACGTCGCTTAGGGTCATTCTCTCACTTACGTTTCTTACCTCCGTTCTACCTAGCCCGGAGGACTGCTTGCACTCGGAGCTCCTTTCCTTTCGGAATCTCCAAGATGGCTTGTTAATCGAGACCGTAACGACGACGCAGTTAAATCTCTTTCTAAAATCCGCAACCTTCCGGCAGATCACCCATACCTCGTGGAAGAAGTTTCTGCTATCGAAGCTGCTGTCGACCACGAAAAGAGCCTCGCTGGTGCTGGATTCTTTGGACCTGTCTGCACTGTGTTTTCAGATAATAAACTGGTTGTGCCTTTATTGCTAGGCTTGAGTCTGTTCGCATGGCAAAACGCTACTGGTATCAACTACTATTCGTGAGTCATATATATTCTGCTCATGTCCACTTGTTTCTCATACAATCTTTTCACAACAGGCCCACCATCTCCAAATCGATCGGTGTTACTGGGACGCATGCTAGCTTGCTCACTACTGGTGTTACGGTATCGTCAAGCTCCTCGACGCACTCTTCTGGCTTTTGTATGTCGTGGACTACTTTGGTCGTCGTCCGACTTTGATTGTAGGCTCGGTTGGAGGCGCGTTTTGCATGTACTACATCGTGAGTGGACATCATCCTATCCTGTACACATTGGTCTCAAAATGATTTAGGCAGCTTACATTGCCATCGCCAAACCTCAATTGCACCCAACAACAACCCTGAGCTCTGGAGGAAAGAGTGCTATCGCCTTCTTCTACCTTTGGACAGTTTTCTACAGTCCTTCATGGAATGTTACTCCGTGGGTTTTCACAGTGCGTACCACCATTTAGTATTAAAGGATTGTCGTTCATCTGTTCCGAAGGCCGAAGTATTCCCTCAACACACTAGCACTTCAAGCAAGCCTGCGTGGCAGCTAGCAACTGATTATACTCGTTCTATTGCCCGCTTCACTCCACAAATAGTACGAGAATTTTTATTTGACCTCTCTTCAATCTTTTTACTCAACGTATGAACAGTTCACTGCCATGGGCTACGGCGTCTACCTCTTTTTCGCTGGTCTAATGGTTCTATCTATCGCCTTTGTGTTCCTGTTTGTTCCGGACACCAAGCAGGTACCGTTGGAGAGAATGGAAGAGATTTTCACTCCTGGATTTCCGGCGTGGAGAGCGCATAGTACGGTCATGCGGGAGCTGAGAGTGGAGAGGAGAAGGATCAAGGAACTGTTGAGACTTTTGAGAAGGCTTCCCAGGCGTCGGTATAGGTAGTCGACTCACGACAAGAACAGCTTTTTTAATCAGGGAATTTGGGGATAAATTATGTACTACTTATTATAACTTTTTGTTTTTACGATATCACGCATGTACGGCTTGAATACCATTCAATGATGAATGCAAGTACTATCATTGTTCGACGCGGTTCTGAAGCATTATACAGAATAGTAAATCTCTATAGAGCCTCGGAAGACATGGTTTGACCATCCAGGGAACTGAAATGAGTGTTAACTTGGCGCAGATGATTGGCAAGTAGGGACATACCCTTGCTTTGGCTATCAGCATGACTCGGTCCCCAGGCTCAAGCGATCTCACAAGCTCATGCCCAAATCCTTCTCTCCCGTGCAACGACTCAGTTGGATCGCGACAAGCCAAGTTTTCATCCTCAAATTCAGTCCAAGTCACAGAATGAAACCGGCGCTCTCTACTCGCAACAATGTTTTTTTGAATATGCCAGCGGTTGGGATTGGGTTCGGGGAATAATTCTTCGAGATCGGAAGAATTAAAGTTGGTGCCGAGGTTGAATGGGATAGTAGGGTTGGAGGTGAGGTCAAGCTGACAATGGATGTGGAAGCTCGGAAAATAGCAGCCTCGAACCAGCTCCACGAACCGTTATATGTTCCTTGAGAGAAATTCAATATTATACATCAGTTATTTTTCAATCGAAAATACACACCATGGTTTTCTGGTACGCTTCCCCATCCTTGGTCATGACTTTCCATTTGAAATGTGATCTTCCGTACCCTCCGATGTACCTTCCGATCTTTACTACTCTCTTCCTTCGGTGGAATGGGGGGAGACATAAGATATATCCATATCGCTTCCGTACTTTTAGTCCCCCTCGAAGCCGCAGCGTCAATTTCGTGATTGGAATCGCAGCCGATACATGGCCAGTATTCAGCAAAGCCGAAGATGAGGTCAATTAATTTGAGAGGAAGGTAGCGTAGAAAAAATTCGCGGACGGAGAATATATCGTCTTCGGTAGGATTTCCATTATAGGCTGGCTCCGATTCTTCAGTAGAAGAAATTGTCTCCATGGTTGTTTGGACCAGGTCCGTAAACATACAGTCACATACTTCGCTACTTTATAAAGGGAAGTTATTGTACCGATGACCACGCAACGAAGAGAATGAGGCACACTATTCCAAATACAGTTGAGTGTGGTGTGATCTTGATGTTTCCAGATACTCACTTACTATCGTCGAGCATTCAATATTCAATCCATTATCGGAAGGGGCTGTTCCAGTTAACCTGGGCTGCCGGCGTGGAGAACGCAATCACGCGGGGGTTGATATTGAAAGGTTCGGAAAGCATGAATACGGCATAAGCCAGACTATGGCTAGTTCGAGTAAGTAGAATAAATAAATAGAGTAGTCAATGGCAGAGTGGAAAACCACTTGCGATGGAGTTTGCTGGGATTTAGCCTCGGGCAGGTGGATAACTGAGAGGTGACACGCGGAGACTAAAGATGAAGCGTATAGTTGGCAGATGCAAAGGATGGGTGAACGAGAAAAAGAGCTAATAATACGTTGACGGAGAGTCGGCTATAGGCGCCGACCGATCTGAAGCATTATACAGAATAGTAAATTTCTATAGAGCCTTGGAAGACATGATTTGACCATCCAGGGAACTAAAACAAATGTTAACTCGGCATAGGCGATTGACAAGTAGACACATACCCTCGCTTTAGCTATCAGCATAACTCGGTCCCCAGGCTCAAGCGATCTCACGAGCTCATGCCCAAATCCTTCTCTCCCTTTCGACGAAGTCGGATCGCGATGAGCCTCCGAGTCATCCTCAAATTCAGTCCAAGTCACGGAATGCCACCGGGGCTCTTTACTTGCAACGATATTACTTTGAACATGTCAGCCGTTGGGATCTGGTTCAGGGAATAATTCTTTGAGATCGGAATAGTTAAATTTGGCGCCGAGGTTGAATGGGCTAGTAGGGTCGGAGGTAAGGTCAAGCCAACAAGGGGATACGGAAGCTCGGAAAATAACAGCTTCAAACCAGCTCCATGAGCCGTTATATGTTCCTTGGATAAGATTCAATATCATATATCAGTTATTTTCCAAAGAAAATACACACCTTGGTCTACTTCTGTGTTTGCCCATCCTTGGTCATGGCTTTCCATTTGAAATGTGATCTTCCGTATCCTCCGACGTTTACTCTCGTCCTTTGGAGGAATGGGAGGAGACATAAGATATAACCATGCCGCCTCGTTACTGATAGCCCTCGAAGCCTCAGCAACAATTTCGTAATTGGAATCACAGCGGATACACGGCCAGTATTCAGCATATTCGAGAATGAGGTCAATTAACTCGAGGGGAAGGTAGCATAGGAAAAGGTCGCGGACAGAGGTTACATCGTCTTCGGTAGGATTTCCATTGTATGCTGGCTCTGATTCTTTGGTAAGAGCAGAAGAAATTGTTGATAGAGTCGAGCCCATGGTGGATGTAAAGTAACAGTTCCGTACGGGGTCCGTGACGTGACAGCATCAGCAACGCGAACAGGAACACATGTGAAATTATCGATACAAATACAACCATGTTGGAAGAATACGTGTTTCTCTTCCATCCGACTCGCCATAACCAAGCACGAATACATCCATGCACTTGCAACTTCCGCCTACAAGTTGACTTTCTTTTCGTTTTTCTTTTTACCCCAGACTTTGGGCTTTTTCGAAGCAGGCCTAAGGAGCTAGTGGCAAGGTGGTAAGCTGCCTTTAATCTACAGAAGCTCTAGGAGGACACACACCTGGAAGGAACACAGGAGCGATTCATCAACACTCATGATCGCACCAGCGTTTTCAAACTCTCCACAATAATTTGGTGCGGAGAACACGGTCACCAAGTGGCGTTTTGCAAAGAACTCGTATCCATCTTCAACAACCTTTTGGATCTTAGTTAGGCCGGGAAAGTAAACGGGCGTATTGTAATACCTGATGAGCACGACAAATAAGGTCCATCCCGTGTTTATCCAAGAATCGTTGCACGATATCTGGTCCAAAAGTGAACGAAACACCACGATCGCTTTCACCCCAGCCAGTAGACCCTGCTTCACTGGGATCCGCCCATAGTAGATCGCAGAGTAGACCTACAGAATACGCATTAACAGATGATTTACTAGCGAGAATGTCACTCACCGGTGTCGGGAATATCCGTCGGACGCATGATACGTCGAATCTGGTCCATCGATTGCAAGTGAGGACTCAAGCCTCCATGCATAGCGAAAATCTTGTCGTCAATAATCGCGGCAATGGGCATACAGTTGAAGCAATCTGTGAAGGTTTTCCAGAGTTTGATATTGTAGCGACGCTTGCCTAAGTTTTTGGAAACAATCAGACCAGTGGGCTTGATTTTACGCGTTGAAAGCACACTTACACTCGTCGTAAAACCCATAAACCCTATTTGTACTGGCAACCTCATGATTGCCACGAAGGAGGAAAAAATTCTCTGGGTACTTGCTTTTGTATGCCAAAAGCAAACAGATCGTTTCCAATGAATGTTTTCCTCTGTCGACAGACTCGTCACCGAGGAAAAGGTAGTTCGCTTCGGGCGGGAAGCCACCGGATTCGAATAAACGCAGGAGGTCATAGTATTGGCAGTGACAAGTAAGCAGCGTTCTTTCAGTTTCCACCTGGACATACCGCAGATTTTAATGGGAGCCTCCAACTCCAGTAGAATAGGTTGCTCCAAGAAGATTTCGCGTCCTCTGGTACAGAGATACTTGATTTCGTACTCGAGCAGCTGTACACCTCGAGCTGTAAATTGGGAAATTGAATGTTGTACAAGTTGAAGTTCTAATTCTACATGCGCGCGCCTGTCCACTCCATGTGACTCTAAGCGCCAACCCAAGTTCCAACGTTCTTCATGGCTCCAACCTGTTCCAACCTCTTTGTTTTCGGTGAGCATACTAACGAGTCAAAGTTGGATATATCTATGCTAATCATACATTCTACAGCTACTATATGTCTCTACTGTTCAACAAATGAAACTTGATTTTGGTTCCATGGACTTCCCCAGCGGATTCCCCAATTGCGATATGGAGAAGCTGCATTTCTACTGCGCTCAATTTGTATGCGATGAATTGATTGGAAAATCGTTCGACATTTGTCGATCTTGTCGATCTTGCCAAAAACTCAGTCGCGGATGGATCTGGTCAGAATGTCCGAGAAGTGAGCAAAGAGTTGAGGGTCAGAATGCAGAAAACAAGTGAGTGGCGAAAATTCTGTTTTTTCTAATCTCTTAAACTCAAATGCTTTCAGGATAGAAAGAAGCAGTTGCGATTTAAATCGTCCCCATGGGCTTCATTGCGCAGAGGTCGCGTATAGGATTTGTCTCCGTCCACACAACCCACCTCCTAGCACAGATCAAGATCTGAAGCAGTCTCGCAGAGTTTCTACACTTTCTCTCAAACCACTACTCATCGCTACCATGGCTAAACTATCCAAAGTCTAGGATCGCTCAACTCCTCCCGAAGTGTACAATTGGCGCGTATACGTGAACGCTGTTATCGCAACTTTCGCCACTGTTATGATCGGTTACGACTCTGCCTTTATTGGTACATCCATCTCTCTAGCCAGCTTCAAGAAGGAGTTTGGGCTTAAAAAGCTATCTACGACCGAATTCAACTTGGTTTCTGCCAATATTGTTTCCATGTACCAAGCACGGTAAGATTCATCCCAACTTTCTCTTCTTCGTATTTTATTGACGATTTTCTTTGTAGCTGCTTCTTTGGTGCCATATTTGGGTATGACTTTCATCTATCATTGCTCCCATTTGCTTGACATGAGCTCTTTTACAGATATCCCATTGGCTACTTCCTCGGCAGACAATATGGCCTATTCCTGTCAGCAGTTGTCTTTGTTATCGGAGCCGCTATGCAGACAGGTTCTTCGTGAGTGCTTGAGTGGGTCTTGTTTTATTCAGAAATGCTGATCGCCTATACAGCTCTTCTACTGGTCTTGGTCTCATCTACGGAAGACCCATAATTGTCGGCTTAGCCATCAGTGTTGCTTCCAACCTCGCGCCTATTTATGTTGCAGGTAAAGAGTTGCTGATTCGATGAGTCCTACCTTATACTCACTCATTATCTGTCACAGAAATCGCACCTACGGCCATTCGAGGATGACTCATTGCCAATTGGTCTCTATGAACTTTGCTGGCAAATCGGTTTCTGGAGACTGGATTAACTACAGGGTTACACTTCACGTTTCTGCGGGTCGTAAACAAGTAAGTGCTCGAAGACTGATGTTTTTTTATCTTTAAACTAACCTGTTTGTAGTGGTTAATAGCTTTTGCCATGCAACTCATCGTACGTCGCTTAGGTTCATTGTCTCACTTACATTTCTTACCTCCGTTCTTCTTAGCCCGGAGGATTGCTTGCACTCGGATCTCCTTTCCTTTCGGAATCCCCTAGATGGCTTGTTAGCCGAGACCGCAATGATGACGCAGTCAAATCTCTTTCTAAAATCCGCAACCTTCCGGCAGATCACCCATACCTAGTGGAAGAAGTTTCTGCTATCGAAGCTGCCGTCGCTCACGAAAAGAGCCTCGCTGGTGCTGGATTCTTTGGGCCTGTCCGCACCGTGTTTTCAGATAAGAAACTGGTTGTGCGTTTGCTGCTAGGTTCGAGTCTGTTCGCATGGCAAAATGCTACTGGTATCAACGCTATCAACTACGATTCGTGAGTCGTCCATGTCCTGCTCACGTCCACTCGTTTCTCATTCAAGCTCTTCACGACAGGCCCACCATATTCAAATCGATTGGCGTTACTGGAACGCACGCCAGCTTGCTCACTACCGGTGTTTACGGTATCATCAAGCTTTTCGGCGCACTCTTCTGGCTTTTGTATGTCGTAGACTACTTTGGTCGTCATCCGACTTTGATTGTAGGCTCGGTCGGGGGCGCGGTTTGCATGTACTATACCGTGAGTGTATATTATTCTATCACCTGCACATTGACCTTAAAACAATTTAGGCGGCTTAGATTGCCATCGCCAAACCTCAATTGCACCCAACAACATCCCTGAGCTCTGGAGGAAAGAGTGCTATCGCCTTCTTCTACCTTTGGACAGTTTTCTACAGTCCTTCATGGAACGGTACTCCATGGGTTTTCACAGTGCGTACCATCATTTAGTATTCAAAGGATTTCTGTTCATCTGGCGTGTTTTCAAGGCCGAAGTATTCCCTCAACACACCAGAACTTTCACCCAAGCCTGCATGGCGGCTAGCAACTGGTTATACTCGTTTCTTATTGCTCGCTTCACTCCACAAATGGTACGGAAATTTTTATGGACCTCTCTTCGATCTTTTTACTCAACGAAATATTATTATTATGCACAGTTCAGTGCAATGGGCTACGGCGTCTACCTCTTTTTTGCCAGTCTCATGGTTCTCTCCATCGTCTTTGTGTTCCTGTTTGTTCCGGAAACCAAGCAGGTGCCGTTGGAGAGGATGGAAGAGATTTTTGCTCCTGGGTTGCCAGTGTGGAGAGCGCATAGTACGGTTATGCGGGAGTTGAGATTGGAAAAGCATGAATATGGGAGTGAAGAGGAGAAGGATCAAGGGACTGTTGAGACTTTTGAGAAGGCGTCCCAGGGATCGGTATAGGACCTAGGTAGTCAAGTCACGATAAGGATGGCTTTTTTGATTTGGGAATTTGGGATGAATCATGTACCGACACCATGTACTATTACTTTTATGATATCACGACTTGAATACCATCCAATGATGATCATACAACTACCATTGTTTGACGCAGCTCTAAAGCATTATACAGAATAGTAAATTTCTACAGAGTCTTGGGAGACATGATTGACCATCCACGGAACTACAACAAATACTGATTTGACGCAGACGACTGACAAGTAGACACCTACCCTCGATTTGGCTATCAGCATAACTTGGTCCCCAAGCTCAAGCGATCTCACAAGCTCATGCGGGCCAAGTCCTTCTCTCCCTTTCAACGAAGCTGGATCGCAATGAGCCTCTTCATCCCTAAATTCAGTCCAAGTCACGGAATGCCGATGTTTACTCTCGCCCTTTGGAGGAATGGACGAAGACATAAGATATAACCATGTTGCCTCGTTATTGATAGTCCTCGAAGCCTCAGCCTCAATTTCGTAATTGGAATCGCAGCGGATACATGGCCAGTATTCAGCATGCTCGAGAATGAGGTCAATTAAGAGCAGAAGAAATTGTTGATAGAGTCGAGCCCGTAATTGTAAAAGTTCTGTACCAGCAGCATCGGCAACGAACAGGAGGATGGAATTTTGATGATATTATTGATATAAATACAGCCATGTTGAAAGAATAATGTTTATCTTCCGTCCGAACAATTCAATGCACACCGCCAATAGTTATGCTTCAGTCTGACTGAAGCACTGTGAGAAATAACTTATTTCAATATATAAGAAAAATGTACTTTTTCAGGGTATTATAGAAAATAAATATTTCTTAGCACTTAAGAAGGATATAAATTCGGACTGATGGAAGCTTGAACTTTCTGTAAACATCTGAAATGATATTTTTTGGACAGGTTCTGAAGCAATCAGCTTCAGCTGACCTGAAAACATAAATTACCAGAGTCATCCAAATGATTTTCTGAAATGAATGCTGAAAATGGAATGCTTCAGCCAGCTTCTGTAATATATGTTCTCAGGTCAGCTGAAGCAGATTACTTCAGGTCCTGTCCAAAAAAAGTCATCCTGGGAAGACATTTCCCTTTGCGGAAAGTTCAAGCTTCAGTTGATCTGAATTAATTTCCTTCTGAAGTCCTCAGAAATATTTATATTCTATAATCTCATGAAAAAGTACATTTCCTATTGAATTAATTTATTTTTCACAATACTTCAGTCAGAACAAAGCATAATTATTGGCAGTGTGATGTGTGCTACAATTGCTGGCATATACCAAGGGGCTGCACCCTCCAAATGACCAATTTCTGGATCATTTGTGGGACATTTTCAAGTATCATGGGCCCTTGCTGCATTTTGACTCCAATTTGACTCCAACCAAGCCACTCACCATTATTAATAATTCTTTGTCAATCAAATCACAAAATTGGCTTGAAATTGACATGTATTCATTGAAGTTAACTACTATCTTATTCCTGCTGGGATATCCTAAAACTAATATTCCATGAAAGGCTGACATCTAGATTCTTGGGCTAATAAACTCCTGCATACTTGGTTAAACTATAATTTTCCCATTGTATCATCATCAATCTCCTCTGGATCAGTACTGAAGCTGTAGAATGATGCTGGGCTTGAGGAAGGACATCTACAGAATAACAATGATTAGATAGTTGTAGGTCAGAAAAGTATCAATAGTAGTTATTCCCCACTGACTCATATGTTGAGGAATAACTTGAACATTGATCAAACTCTTCAGGTCTAGATTCATGCAGTGAGGAGAGTATCAACAGTAGTTATTCCCTACTTACTCATATACCAGTTGATCATATTGACTGTACTCTTCAAATGTAAATTCTGGCAATGATGTTTCTGCAAAGATTGAGATAAAGAGCCAGAGAGAAGAAATTGAATGAGTTTCCAAATACTCACTGCTAAAACATTGTATCCACTCTTCACCATGAACAAAGTTTTGAAGATGGAGGGAAATCTTGTGAGTTCTGGAAATCAACACTTCCATATTGGGAAATGTGAGCCCATCACAATACTCCGGAGTAATCCAGAGAAAAAGGGACCCATTCGAGCCACAAAGCCATCCATCCGAAGATAAGATGAATTTCCTGAAGGTAGGATTGGATTGTACTTGATTATGACCAGGATGCCAGGGACAAAATGACAAGGAAAATGCGGAAGGTAAATTGGATGAAGCAGCTGTTGTGAATGTCAGTTCATCTGATAGTCTGGCTGAATGGTATGACTCAGAGAAATTTGGCACACCATCAGGAGAGAATGCAACAGATGTGACTATGTTTGTGTGCTCTTCCACTGGGTCTCCTTCTGGCTTGCCAGTTTTTGCATTCCAAATTCTGACTGAGTTATCATATGAGCCAGACACAATTCTCTTGCCATCAGGAGAGAATGCAACAGATGTAACATAGTGTGTGTGCCCTTCCAGTGGGTCTCCTTCTTGCCTGCCAGTTTCTGCATTCCAAATTCTGACTGAGTTATCATATGAGCCAGACACAATTCTCTTGCCATCAGGAGAGAATGCAACAGATGTAACATCATGTGTGTGCCCTTCCAGTGGGTCTCCTTCTTGCCTGCCAGTTTCTGCATTCCAAATTCTGACTGAGTTATCATTTGAGCCAGACACAATTCTCTTGCCATCAGGAGAGAATGCAACAGATCTAACATAGTCTGTGTGCCCTTCCAGTGGGTCTCCTTCTTGCCTGCCAGTTTCTGCATTCCAAATTCTGATTGAGTTATCATCTGAGCCAGACACAGTTCTCTTGTCATCAGGAGAGAATGCAACAGATGTAACTGAATCTGTGTGCCCTTGTAGTACAACCTGCAACTGTGGCCACCATGACTTATGACCATAGCACAAACTGGCCACCCTTGTGAGATGTGTGCAGTATGCTTTCTGAAGTCCTGATTTTTTTGGAATGACTGGTAATGCTGAAATATACAGATGTGGAGTGGAATCCACAAGCACCTTTCCAAATACCTCAGCAAATTTCCTTATTTCATTTACCAAATCCTCCAAATCTACCCAAACAGAACCAGTCTAGATATAATTTGGTTAGCTCAGAAGATAATATCAGATTTTTTTGTTTACATACCATCCACTGTTTCACAGTTTCCACACTTCGAAAAATCACATTGACTCTGTTAAGAATGCTCAGAACTTCCATCCAGTACAGTGAGAACCCATAGAGAAATTTGTTCATCAAATTCATAAGAGACCTGTTAGGTTTTAGGTTCTTTAAATGCAGATCCCAAAAACAACAAGCATAAGATAGCTCAGGTGTGATAACTCTCACTATGTCAGATGGCAGGTCTGCATTACTCATGTATGAGCTCTTTAAGTTGCACATATTGAAATGTAGTTTTTCAATCATAATTTTCAAACTTCCAACTGCTAAAATAGTATGTCCCTCTACCAGTTTATTCCATACTCTTCACTTCTCTTTCCATCCAATAAAAAATCACGGATTGATGTATGGACTGGCAAGACTGGGATGTCTGGCCTGTCTGCTCCAATAAACAGAGATCCCAAATATCGGATTACAACATCTTCCTCTTCCTCCTCCTCACTGATTTGCTGACCATGTGCCAATTTTAAGCTTGTTAATGATGCTTGTGAAAGAGGTATGGAGGTTGCCAAAACTTGTGAAACAGCTTTTCTGTATTCATTCATAATTTCTTCATCACTGAAATTGAAAAGGGACTCAAGGATGTCTTTATATAGCTTATCAAGAGGATATAAATCATTACTGCTTGGGCCAAGTGTCAAGAAGTGTGAAACTTTCTTTTTGACATTTACACCTGGTTTATTTATCTGATGCAAAGTATTACACAATGTAAAAGCCCATTGAAAGTACCCTTCTGACATTTTTGCCAAAGCTTTACAAGGGGCTTCATTTAAAGAATGGTGTTTAATGAAATATTCCATTCTGTGATGGACAAACAGATAGATATCATTCTCTGTTTGTTTTAATTGAGCCATATCTTCACTCTGTGGAGCATTTGAACAAGTTTGCAAAATTTCCATAATATCTTTCTCCTCCCGAGATGTGACCAAAAAGCAGTAATTCTTTGGAAACTTGTATGCTTCTTCAGTTAATGAAGTCATCAAGCTTCCCCTTTCTTTTACATTGCTGCATTCATCCAATGCATCTATAATAATCACTACTGGGTCACTATGGTTGACCATTTCTGCTGGCTTCATGACAAGATTTTCCCAATTTTTTTTGATGCTAGTGCTGCTCAGAATGTAAGGATCATTGTCCATTACTTCAATCAAAGCCTCTGCAAAACCAGGTACATTCAGTCCAAGATTATAAGCAATACTCTGAATGGCCCGAGTTGCAGTCCGCTCTGCATGGAATGTGCGATTGAAGCAGAAAAATCCACCAAGGCAGTTCTTTTCCTTGAACTTTTTGCCAATAGTATGGCTGATGGCAGATTTACCTGTCCCAGCAGCACCATGGAGAATAAATGCCTGAGGAGTATCCTCTTTTCTGTTCATTGCCCATTGAGTTATTTTTTCAATGATTTGGATTCTAGTTCCCTCCAAACATTCTTTGTCCTCCTGAATGTAGGCCTTGAGATCAGGGTTCAACTCATTGGCAAGTTTCTTCCTAATATTTTCTGTAGAATTAATTTCAGCAACTGCAAAATGTGTCAATAAATATTTACTTGCCTTGCATTCCATAATTGTTAGTTGTATTCTTGTATTGATTTCCTTGAACACTATTGAATTCTCCACCATAGGTGGTAAAATCGCAAGCATTGGAGAAAGAAGACATGGTGAGATCGGATTTTGAACAATCAATGATGGTGGTTGATGTGCAAGATGGAAATGTCACATTGTCACAATTGAAAGTAGTCATGCGGATTGATTAAGGGCAGGTTTGACAACGATGATCCAGTCCCGATTGTGCAACTTCCACATTGATTGACAATACTACAGGTGAATGTTCTTCAAATTGTCCTCTAATTGGGCCTAGTTAATCATCCTATTAAGTACCAAATTAAAATACTGTATTGACTGAGCATTCACAGGGGTAGTCATCCGGGTAAATACTGGCATTGACTCTTGGGCGCTTTGCCGCTATTTTCCTTCCTTGTTCAAGTTCTCAGTCTAGGCATACTATAATCATACAAATGATACATTATAGGCACTAGTAGGCACATAAAGTGTAATGTACATATAGGAATTAGAGCGAGAAAATGTACTCTATGATCAAGGCAATGCAAGTAAAGGAAGGTTAAAGCAACAACAATCCATGTAATAAAGAATTGTAGTTGGCCATCTGGAGGCCAGAGTTTAATTATGCACGTCTTGGACATCTTTCCCGGTATAGGTATACCTGCCCAAAGAAAGAGGTTTCTTGGCTTCATTTGAGCTGGTAACAAGTGCAGATTTAATCCAAAGAATACGGCAGTATATGCCAGCAAAGCACCGAGCTTACTTGGAAGATCTTTCCAGATCTTTGGAGCTAGTGTTGATACAAACTGCAATCAAGAAAACAACAGAGCTTCATGGGCCATAAACAAGGCAGTCCAGGCTCTGAAGCATTTTAGGAATCCTCACCTACAAATTGCATGTTGCTATGTTGTGGTTTTCAAGAATTACAGAAATGGAATAACCACAGATGAGGCCAAAGCAGGTAGAGATGCAACATGCCAAGTGAGAGTTAGATGATCTTCCATAAGGATAATTCTATTAACCAACCCCACTGCCCAAACACAATCCCTCATTTTGATGCAAATTGTAACTGTTGAACGTATGATGATATCAGTCATCATCTTGGTCATATGATGCTATCAGTCATTGCTGAGGTAGTCTTACTCAGCCTCAGTAGTATCTTAGTAAGTAGCTTTATGGATGACATCATAGGTCATGCACATAGAACATACTAGAAGGATACTACCATATATGTAATGAATACAGTACTACAGTATATAAGGACTCCAGTAGTACTGCTAATAATAATGACTTCTACTAGTCTTTTACCTCTCTCTATCTGCTCTACAAGCTTAACCACTTGGTGAGTGCTAGTCACTGCGCCTCCTAGCTTATATGCTGCTCAACAGGTTATGGGCCCCAAATCCCTCTTGTTGTTGTGCTTCACAATGATCAGGTTGCCTTTGGCCCTGTTCATGTACACCTTGAGGGCTGTCCCTAGCCTTTGAGTGTGGTTGGTGATCGCTGTAGGATGGTCATGATGTTGGGCTGTAGCATGAATCAAGCCCCAAAAATTTACATACAATACCTTCTTTCTTTCATGAACCCAGGTACCAGGCCGAGCCTTACATTGCTCCTGCCAGTATGCTGAAGAAGGGTTTAAAGGCTTCACAGCTCCCTTATCGATGTGAACCGTGTGGCACATTGATTATGATACAAATTTTTATCATGATACATCTTTTTTAGATAGATCTACATACAAATTCCCCCTGATGGCTTAAGTCCCTTAAACAATCAAATGATTGATGTGCACTTCATTGTTGCTGCTCATCATGAGATCTTTCAAATCTGCCATACAGGATCTTTTATATAGATCTTAGATACATCAGATGCTCAGATGGAATGGCTGAGATCTAATGATGGAAAAGCAATCATTGGTTACAATGTGTACAGGTGACACATGACATGAGTGCAATTTGGGTTTCATAGCTGTTTGATAATGACAGCTACTGATCAGTTGTCTTTCACAGATCAACCCATTTTTTCGAAATGTCTTCCACATCTTCCACCTTCAACAGCATTCCCATGCATGATGGCAGCAACCAGATTGTCTGGGCAGCCAGCATGAAGGCTTACCTCAGGTTTATGAAACTTTGGTCCTATGTTGATGGGACAAAGACTGAACCCGCAACACCAACTGCTACTGCTACAGCAGCTGAAAAGGAAGCTTATGACAAGGAGCACCAGGAATGGGATGACATGGATGAGCAAGCCATAGGTGCCATCCTGATGAAACTCCCATACCAATATTACCATCTGGCACTTACGCCAAGTGGAGGTGATAGGAGCTCCAGTGAACTGTGGGATGCTGTCAAAGCCCAATTTGGTAAATCAGGTATTGCCGGGGTTTATTCAGAATTTCTGTCTGCCATCCACTTCCAAATTAAGGAAGGGGAAAATCCAGTTCCAGCCCTTGGGAACCTGACTGCAATCATTCAGCATCTGACTGAATCGAACATCAAACTTGATGGAAACTTGCAGGTTCTACTTTATCTTGCAGCTCTTCCTAGTTCTTGGGAAGGGTTCAAGACTTTGGTTCTCACTTCTTACACTGGCACTAACTGGAATGTTTCCAACATTTTGACCCTGATCAAAAATGAATGGAATCATCGCAGCACCAGGCAGCAATCCTCCCTTCAATCTCGGATCAGTGGCATTAAATGCCACCGCTTCAATCCCAATTGGAAGAAACAGAAGAAGCAGTGCGGCAAAGGCCAGCAGCAGCAGGACCAGCAGTCTGGTTCATCTTCTCAACCCAACAATGGAAAGAAGCATGGATCCCGAGAAGGTAAGAAGTACAAAGGGAAGAAGAAAGCCTTTGAGTCAGTTGAAGTTGCTCAAGCTTCTGTCACCCCTAATGACTTCGAGATGGAAGCTGAACCCTTCGAGACCATGGAAGCTTTGGAATTTGATTACGAGGACCCCTTCATGCAGTGGCAAGTTAATTCTTCTTTATTAAAAACTCCTAACTCATTAAAATTGCAACAGAATAATTCGATAGCATGGATCACACAAGGCCAAAATGGCCATTTGTACTTATTTTTACCGCCACTTGTATTTTTTAATAAATATATTCTGTTTGCTGATGTCAAGGATGAAATTACCACTTTAAGTGCAAAATATAAAGAAGATATCTGGATCTTAGATTCAGGTGCATCAATACATACCACACCATATAAGTCGGATTTCACAGAATTAAAACAATTAGAAAAACCAATAGAAATCCAGACTGCTGACAAGTGGTAAAAGACTTATATTATGCATGCTGGTGTTGTTCTCATCAAACATACCAATGAAAATAATGTCACCCAAGTTACTAAATTGGAACCAGTATTTTACCAACCACATTCACCATATTGTCTTCTCTTGCAAGGCAGCATCTTGCGCCGCGGCTATTATGCCTATGCTGATGAGAAGAAAACATCACTTAGGTTTAAGAGCAATCATAAGGTCTTCATGACATATTACCCCATGAACTCATCAGATGCTCTACACTGGTTAAAAACTGAAATTGTAAAGAGCAAGATTGACCTTTTTAGGGACTTTATTCCCAAAAACATCAGAATTCCTAAAAATCTGATTGCTCAAAAAACTATTGACTATGATATATGGCATTGTTGCTTTGGACATCCTTCTAAAGATGTTTTATGACATACATCTGAGGCAACAGGTGGTTTTCCTAAAGTAAATATCCCAAATGAGGACAAAGAAATATGTCCTGGTTGCACTAAGGGTAAAATGACCCAGTGAACTTATCCCAATAGCAAAAACATGCAGAGAAACTTTTTGATTTAGTCCATATGGACATTATAGAGTTTCCCACAATTTCATATCACAAGCATAAATACGTACTGAATATCCTTGATGATCACTCATCATATGGTGCAGGATATCTCCTAGCTGCCAAATCTGACATATTTGAAGCATTCAAGGAGTTCTATAATCTTGTGGACCTCCAAGACGCTATCAAAATAAAACAAATAAGAGTTGATAACGAATTTGTCACTAAGGATTTCAGTCAATTTTGCTGTGATAAAGGGATTATATTGGGACCATCGGCACCATATGAACACCAGCAGAACAGGAGAATTGAAAGATTCAACCAGACAATCCATGAGAAATCAGAAGCCATGAGGCACATGGCCTGCTTACCGCCTTCCTGGTGGGAATTTAGTGTTCAAACTGCATATGTTGTCTATAACAGGACACCTATGCACCACCAATGGGATAAAAATAGAAATTGGAAAACACCTTATGAAATAAGATATGGGAAGAAGCCCAATGTGTCCAAATTTTGGACTTTCAGATGTGCTGCATATGTGTATCATCCAAAAGAGACTCACCCAAATAAGCAAGCTCCAAGATCAGAAGTAATGATTTTTATTGGATATACACAGGGCATAACTGCTTACCACTTCATGCACACACATAATAATTCAATTGCAACTTCTTCCAATGCCATATTTGATGAGCACTGGTTTCCACGCTGCTCAACATCAAAACCTACAGTTGATGTTAACAATGATGATTTTGAAGAGGATTCCAAACCATCCAGGTCCGCTCCTGATGATAATGTTGAGGATGATGACCCTGAGTTTCCTCCTCCACCCAATTGTCCTGCTCCAATAGATCCACAAAATAATAATGAAAATGGAGAAGGAGATGAGGAAGTAAGAGGTGGAGGAGAAGTGCCTGATCAACATGGTGCAGATCAAGGGGGAGCCAGTGCTATGCAACTACCTCCAAATCCATTCAATCCCGGAATGGAACCTGAACCAGCACCAACAGTAAGACACTCTGAAAGAGCATGAGTACCTACCCAGAGACCTGGAAATATTTACAGTGATACACCTCCCACCGAGATTGATCGAAATGCTGGTCAATCTCATAATATTGGTTCTGATATCAGATGGAATTGTCAGATTTATGGTGATCAACCTGAAGCTGGACCTTCCTGGCAAAGGCAACCTGCTTGGCAACAGCCTAGAGCAAATAATCCCGTTCCTGACACACCTGTGAACAATTATTTGGGAGAAAGTATGAATGGATGCGGAAGCGTTGATTATATTTCCCAGTTGGCTCATGAAGGGGGAGTAGCTTTTCTGGACTATTTGCTTTCTCAGGCTCCTAAAAATAAGGAAATGGTTTGAAACTGGCAGTTTCATGATTTGATGCGCCTTCCTGTAAAGGACCAGCAACCGTGGCTTGACAAATGCAAAGAAGAGATTGACAGTCTAGTTAAGCAAAAGGTATTCAAAATTGTTGATCAACCCAAGAACAGAAATGTCATAAAGAACAGATGGGTCTTTAATATCAAGTCAGATGGTTGGAAGCAATCTAGACTTGTTGCCAGGGGATATTCTCAAGTAGAAGGAGTGGATTATGACGAATTGTTCTCTCCCATTGTCCATTATGAAACAGTGCGAGTCTTACTTGCACTAGCTGCCTTAGAACGTTGGGAACTAGAGGCGCTGGATGTAAAAACTGCCTTTCTATATGGCAAGTTAGATGAGGAGATTTATATGGAACAACCTGAAGGCTTTGTCAAGGATAGCAGCAAGGTTTGGAGATTACGCCGATCTCTTTACGGCCTGAAGCAAGCTGGTTTGTCCTGGTGATGCGCTTGTACAAAGTTGATGACCCAGGATCTAGGCTTCAAACGTTGCGCTTCAGATGCCGGCGTATATGTTTACAAAGAAAACAATAAGACCATAATTACATTCATCTATATTGATGATGCATTGTTCATGGGAAATGACAAAGAACTTGTCATGTGCAAGAAGCGCGAATTTATGCAATGTTGGGAGTGCTGCAACTTGGGCGCAGCACAGGAGTTCTTAGGCATGTGCATTTGGCGTGACAGATCTAAGCGGCGTTTGACCTTAGATCAGTCAGAATATCTTAAAAAGATTTTAAAGCGCTTTAAATTAACAAACGCCAAAGTAGCATGAACTCCACTACCAGCAGGATATCAGCCTTCTAAATATGATGGTCCTGTTGATCCCAAAAGACACCAGGAGTACCAACAAGTGATTGGCTCCTTATTATATTTATTGCTTGGAACAAGAGCTGACATAGCCTACCATGTGGCAAAAATGTCACAATATTCAGCAAATCCTTCTCAGGATCATCTGAACAAGGCTTATTATATTATTTGCTACCTTATTGGTACCACGAATATTTTCTTGTCTATGATGGGAACTCTGGAGAAGGGCTTCTATGCCAACTTGGATTCTGATCATGCATCAGATCCTGATACCATAACAAATGATACATTATAGGCACTAGTAGGCACATAAAGTGTAATGTACATATAGGAATTAGAAGCGAGAAAATGTACTCTATGATCAAGGCAATGCAAGTAAAGGAAGGTTAAAGCAACAACAATCCATGTAATAAAGAATTGTAGTTGGCCATCTGGAGGGCAGAGTTTAATTATGCACGTCTTGGACATCTTTCCCGGTATAGGTATACCTGCCCAAAGAAAGAGGTTTCTTGGGCTTCATTTGAGCTGGTAACAAGTGCAGATTTAATCCAGAATACGGCAGTATATGCCAGCAAAGCACCGAGCTTACTTGGAAGATCTTTCCAGATCTTTGGAGCTAGTGTTGATACAAACTGCAATCAAGAAACAACAGAGCTTCATGGGCCATAAACAAGGCAGTCCAGGCTCTGAAGCATTTTAGGAATCCTCACCTACAAATTGCATGTTGCTATGTTGTGTTTTCAAGAATTACAGAAATGGAATAACCACAGATGAGGCAAAGCAGGTAGAGATGCAACATGCCAAAGTGAGAGTTAGATGATCTTCCATAAGGATAATTCTATTAACCAACCCCACTGCCAAACACAATCCCTCATTTTGATGCAAATTGTAACTGTTGAACGTATGATGATATCAGTCCATCATCTGTCATATGATGCTATCAGTCATTGCCGAGGTAGTCTTACTCAGCCTCAGTAGTATCTTAGTAAGTAGCTTTATGGATGACATCATAGGTCATGCACATAGAACATACTAGAAGGATACTACCATATATGTAATGAATACAGTACTACAGTATATAAGGACTCCAGTAGTACTGCTAATAATAATGACTTCTACTAGTCCTTTTACCTCTCTCTATCTGCTCTACAAGCTTAACCACTTGGTGAGTGCTAGTCACTGCACCTCCTAGCTTATATGCTGCTCAACAGGTTATGGGCCCAAATCCCTCTTGTTGTTGTGCTTCGCAAATGATCAGGTTGCTTTGGCCCTGTTCATGTACACTTTGAGGGGGCGTCCTAGCCTTGAGTGTGGGTTGGTGAATCGCTGTAGGATGGTCATGATGTTGGGCTGTAGCATGAATCAAGCCCAAAAAAATTTTACATACAATACCTTCGTTTCTTTCATGAACAGTACAGGCAAGCCTTACATTGCTCCTGCCAGTATGCTGAAGAAGGGTTTAAAGGCTTCACAGCTCCCTTATCGATGTGAACCGTGTGGCACATTGATTATGATACAAATTTTTATCATGATACATCTTTTTTAGATAGATCTACATACAAATTCCCCTGATGACTTAAGTCCCTTAAACAATCAAATGATTGATGTGCACTTCATTGTTGCTGCTCATCATGAGATCTTTCAAATCTGCATACAGGATCTTTTATATAGATCTTAGATACAATCAGATGCTCAGATGGTGGCTGAGATTAATGATGGAAAAGCAATCATTGGTTACAATGGTGTACAGGTGACACATGACATGAGTGCAATTTGGGTTTATAGCTGTTTGATAATGACAGCTACTGATCAGTTGTCATTTCACAGATCACCCATTTTTTCGAAATGTCTTCAAATCTTCCACCTTCAACAGTTCCCATGCATGATGGCAGCAACCAGATTGTCTGGGCAGCCAGCATGAAGCTTACCTCAGGTTTATGAAACTTTGGTCTATGTTGATTGGGCAAAGGACTGAACCCGCAAACACCAACTGCTACTGCTACAGCAGCTGAAAAGGAAGCTTATGACAAGAGCCCAGGAATGGGATGACATGGATGAGCAAGCCATAGGTGCCATCCTGATGAAACTCCATACCAATATTACATCTGGCACTTACGCCAAGTGGAGGTGATAGGAGCTCCAGTGAACTGTGGGATGCTGTCAAAGCCAATTTGGTAAATCAGAGATATTGCCGGGGTTTATTCAGAATTTCTGTCTGCCATCCACTTCCAAATTAAGGAAGGGGAAATCCAGTTCCAGCCCTTGGGAACCTGACTGCAATCATTCAGCATCTGACTGAATCGAACATCAAACTTGATGGAAACACTGAGGTTCTACTTTATCTTGCAGCTCTTCCTAGTTCTTGGGAAGGGTTCAAGACTTGGTTCTCACTTCTTACACTGGCACTAACTGGAATGTTTCCAACATTTTGACCCTGATCAAAAATGAATGGAATCATCGCAGCACCAGGCAGCAATCCTCCCTTCAATCTCGGATCAGTGGCATTAAATGCCACCGCTTCAATCCCAATTGGAAGAAACAGAAGAAGCAGTGCGGCAAAGGCCAGCAGCAGCAGGACCAGCAGTCTGGTTCATCTTCTCAACCCAACAATGGAAAGAACATGGATCCCGAGAAGGTATAGAAGTACAAAGGGAAGAAGAAAGCCTTTGAGTCAGTTGAAGTTGCTCAAGCTTCTGTCACCCCTAATGACTTCGAGATGGAAGCTGAACCCTTCGAGACCATGGAAGCTTTGGAATTTGATTACGAGGACCCCTTCATGCAGTGGCAAGTTAATTCTTCTTTATTAAAAAACTCCTAACTCATTAAAATTGCACAGAATAATTCGATAGCATGGATCACACAAGGCCAAAATGGCCATTTGTACTTATTTTTACCGCCACTTGTATTTTTTAATAATATATTCTGTTTGCTGATGTCAAGGATGAAATTACCACTTTAAGTGCAAAATATAAAGAAGATATCTGGATCTTAGATTCAGGTGCATCAATACATACACACCATATAAGTCGGATTTCACAGAATTAAAACAATTAGAAAAACCAATAGAAATCCAGACTGCTGACAAGTGTAAAAGACTTATATTATGCATGCTGGTGTTGTTCTCATCAAACATACCAATGAAAATAATGTCACCAAGTTACTAAAATTGGAACCAGTATTTTACCAACCACATTCACCATAATTGTCTTCTCTTGCAAGGCAGCATCTTGCGCGCGGCTATTATGCCTATGCTGATGAGAAGAAAACATCACTTAGGTTTAAGAGCAATCAATAAGGTCTTCATGACATATTACCCCATGAACTCATCAGATGCTCTACACTGGTTAAAAACTGAAATTGTAAAGAGCAAGATTGACCTTTTTAAGGGACTTTATTCCCAAAAACATCAGAATTCCTAAAAATCTGATTGCTCAAAAAACTATTGACTATGATATATGGCATTGTTGCTTTGGACATCCTTCTAAAGATGTTTTATGACATACATCTGAGGCAGACAGGTGGTTTTCCTAAAGTAAATATCCCAAAATGAGGACAAAGAAATATGTCCTGGTTGCACTAAGGGTAAAATGACCCAGTGAACTTATCCCAATAGCAAAAACATGCTAGGCCATCAGGAGAGAATGCAACAGATCTAACATAGTCTGTGTGCCCTTCCAGTGGGTCTCCTTCTTGCCTGCCAGTTTCTGCATTCCAAATTCTGATTGAGTTATCATCTGAGCCAGACACAGTTCTCTTGTCATCAGGAGAGAATGCAACAGATGTAACTGAATCTGTGTGCCCTTGTAGTACAACCTGCAACTGTGGCCACCATGACTTATGACCATAGCACAAACTGGCCACCCTTGTGAGATGTGTGCAGTATGCTTTCTGAAGTCCTGATTTTTTTGGAATGACTGGTAATGCTGAAATATACAGATGTGGAGTGGAATCCACAAGCACCTTTCCAAATACCTCAGCAAATTTCCTTATTTCATTTACCAAATCCTCCAAATCTACCCAAACAGAACCAGTCTAGATATAATTTGGTTAGCTCAGAAGATAATATCAGATTTTTTTGTTTACATACCATCCACTGTTTCACAGTTTCCACACTTCGAAAAATCACATTGACTCTGTTAAGAATGCTCAGAACTTCCATCCAGTACAGTGAGAACCCATAGAGAAATTTGTTCATCAAATTCATAAGAGACCTGTTAGGTTTTAGGTTCTTTAAATGCAGATCCCAAAAACAACAAGCATAAGATAGCTCAGGTGTGATAACTCTCACTATGTCAGATGGCAGGTCTGCATTACTCATGTATGAGCTCTTTAAGTTGCACATATTGAAATGTAGTTTTTCAATCATAATTTTCAAACTTCCAACTGCTAAAATAGTATGTCCCTCTACCAGTTTATTCCATACTCTTCACTTCTCTTTCCATCCAATAAAAAATCACGGATTGATGTATGGACTGGCAAGACTGGGATGTCTGGCCTGTCTGCTCCAATAAACAGAGATCCCAAATATCGGATTACAACATCTTCCTCTTCCTCCTCCTCACTGATTTGCTGACCATGTGCCAATTTTAAGCTTGTTAATGATGCTTGTGAAAGAGGTATGGAGGTTGCCAAAACTTGTGAAACAGCTTTTCTGTATTCATTCATAATTTCTTCATCACTGAAATTGAAAAGGGACTCAAGGATGTCTTTATATAGCTTATCAAGAGGATATAAATCATTACTGCTTGGGCCAAGTGTCAAGAAGTGTGAAACTTTCTTTTTGACATTTACACCTGGTTTATTTATCTGATGCAAAGTATTACACAATGTAAAAGCCCATTGAAAGTACCCTTCTGACATTTTTGCCAAAGCTTTACAAGGGGCTTCATTTAAAGAATGGTGTTTAATGAAATATTCCATTCTGTGATGGACAAACAGATAGATATCATTCTCTGTTTGTTTTAATTGAGCCATATCTTCACTCTGTGGAGCATTTGAACAAGTTTGCAAAATTTCCATAATATCTTTCTCCTCCCGAGATGTGACCAAAAAGCAGTAATTCTTTGGAAACTTGTATGCTTCTTCAGTTAATGAAGTCATCAAGCTTCCCCTTTCTTTTACATTGCTGCATTCATCCAATGCATCTATAATAATCACTACTGGGTCACTATGGTTGACCATTTCTGCTGGCTTCATGACAAGATTTTCCCAATTTTTTTTGATGCTAGTGCTGCTCAGAATGTAAGGATCATTGTCCATTACTTCAATCAAAGCCTCTGCAAAACCAGGTACATTCAGTCCAAGATTATAAGCAATACTCTGAATGGCCCGAGTTGCAGTCCGCTCTGCATGGAATGTGCGATTGAAGCAGAAAAATCCACCAAGGCAGTTCTTTTCCTTGAACTTTTTGCCAATAGTATGGCTGATGGCAGATTTACCTGTCCCAGCAGCACCATGGAGAATAAATGCCTGAGGAGTATCCTCTTTTCTGTTCATTGCCCATTGAGTTATTTTTTCAATGATTTGGATTCTAGTTCCCTCCAAACATTCTTTGTCCTCCTGAATGTAGGCCTTGAGATCAGGGTTCAACTCATTGGCAAGTTTCTTCCTAATATTTTCTGTAGAATTAATTTCAGCAACTGCAAAATGTGTCAATAAATATTTACTTGCCTTGCATTCCATAATTGTTAGTTGTATTCTTGTATTGATTTCCTTGAACACTATTGAATTCTCCACCATAGGTGGTAAAATCGCAAGCATTGGAGAAAGAAGACATGGTGAGATCGGATTTTGAACAATCAATGATGGTGGTTGATGTGCAAGATGGAAATGTCACATTGTCACAATTGAAAGTAGTCATGCGGATTGATTAAGGGCAGGTTTGACAACGATGATCCAGTCCCGATTGTGCAACTTCCACATTGATTGACAATACTACAGGTGAATGTTCTTCAAATTGTCCTCTAATTGGGCCTAGTTAATCATCCTATTAAGTACCAAATTAAAATACTGTATTGACTGAGCATTCACAGGGGTAGTCATCCGGGTAAATACTGGCATTGACTCTTGGGCGCTTTGCCGCTATTTTCCTTCCTTGTTCAAGTTCTCAGTCTAGGCATACTATAATCATACAAATGATACATTATAGGCACTAGTAGGCACATAAAGTGTAATGTACATATAGGAATTAGAGCGAGAAAATGTACTCTATGATCAAGGCAATGCAAGTAAAGGAAGGTTAAAGCAACAACAATCCATGTAATAAAGAATTGTAGTTGGCCATCTGGAGGCCAGAGTTTAATTATGCACGTCTTGGACATCTTTCCCGGTATAGGTATACCTGCCCAAAGAAAGAGGTTTCTTGGCTTCATTTGAGCTGGTAACAAGTGCAGATTTAATCCAAAGAATACGGCAGTATATGCCAGCAAAGCACCGAGCTTACTTGGAAGATCTTTCCAGATCTTTGGAGCTAGTGTTGATACAAACTGCAATCAAGAAAACAACAGAGCTTCATGGGCCATAAACAAGGCAGTCCAGGCTCTGAAGCATTTTAGGAATCCTCACCTACAAATTGCATGTTGCTATGTTGTGGTTTTCAAGAATTACAGAAATGGAATAACCACAGATGAGGCCAAAGCAGGTAGAGATGCAACATGCCAAGTGAGAGTTAGATGATCTTCCATAAGGATAATTCTATTAACCAACCCCACTGCCCAAACACAATCCCTCATTTTGATGCAAATTGTAACTGTTGAACGTATGATGATATCAGTCATCATCTTGGTCATATGATGCTATCAGTCATTGCCGAGGTAGTCTTACTCAGCCTCAGTAGTATCTTAGTAAGTAGCTTTATGGACAACATCATAGGATCATGCACATAGAACATACTAGAAGGATACTACCATATATGTAATGAATACAGTACTACAGTATATAAGGACTCCAGTAGTACTGCTAATAATAATGACTTCTACTAGTCTTTTACCTCTCTCTATCTGCTCTACAAGCTTAACCACTTGGTGAGTGCTAGTCACTGCACCTCCTAGCTTATATGCTGCTCAACAGTAACAACCCAGCCTACAGATTTTTTTCATTGAAGTTGTGAAGCGGCAGATGTTTGGAGTGATGTGACTGATGGCTGGTGAATTAGAATATTTCAACAGTGAGCTGTACGTGTAATCTCTCTTTTGCAAATCTCCAGCAGCACTCTTTCCCTTCCAGTCATCTGTCTTTTAGCATGTGCAGAAAGTACTGGGTATCAGTTGTCTGGTCCTTCAGCACTGGTCAAACTACTGTACAACAATGACTGAAAGTTCAGTAATGCATCACGCATACCTTCTGAACTCACAAAAATCTCAATTCATAATGCATAGCACAGGGCCATGAACTGGAAAAAATCCCTCCATAACACTTCAGCATTGGATTTTTAATCCTAAATATGGAATTTTGTCAGCGCCTATGACACCTGAACTGGTGCGTAATGCAAAATTTTCAGCCCGTAATGCAAAATTTGGCTGAACTTTTGGTCATCATTGTACAGTATATGTACTGATGTATAATTCCTAAAATACCACTCACACACTTGTTAGCAAGCTCCCGCCTGTTCCGCTCTTCTTTGTTCCAGAATATTTACTTTTGCTGAGTCCAGCACTAACTCAGCAGTTAAGTATAAATGTTGGTAGGCAGGTGGGTAAACCGGTGCAGTCCCATTGAGAAATAGCTGGGTTCTGTTGGTTTATGACCAAAAAGCAGTGTTGTTGACTCAAGTATCCAGCTTCTTTAAAATAAATAGATTTAATTGCTTGTTTGTGACATTCTCGGCAGGGTTCTGCAGAGGGCTCTGCCTATCGCACTAGGGCTGCTCCAGAGGCAACTCATTGAAAGAGGGTTGTAGCAGGATTGTGTTTGAGCAGCGGGGTTGGTTAATAGAATTATCCCTTCCATAATAATTCTGTATTCTTTTCCAGAACATTGTGCAATTGCTGATTCTGTTGAACTTATTTCTTACTTTCAACAGCTCTAGAGATTGCTGGCGAATTGATAAGGTAGAGGACAAGCAAACACTGCCAACCCTGTGTGGCAGTTCCCACGATCCAAACATAGTAATTTTTAGGGCGCTTTTACTTCCTCAGCTCATATCTTCACTTCCAGTACATGTGTTGCTAATTGCTGCACAAATTCTCTTTGGATACATCTCAGAATCATGCCCAATTTTTCTGAAGAATTTTGGATTTAATTTGCAGGATGAGTTTCACTTTTAGTACATGCACATGGTTATCCTGCCTGTATTTACTGCAACCAGTTTATATTCAACTTCAGAATTACTTAGATTTGGACAGTATAAGATATAATAATACTAATACTGCCTTCTTTATTGTATAGAACATGCAGCTTAGCCTTGAGCTGCCAGAAAATATCATGGTCATTGCATTCTCCCTGGCTGCATCATGGATGAACTAACTGAAGCAAACATAACTTAACAATTGGGTTTTGTTCAGAAGCATCTTGTATCATTGTAGATATTTTCTATCATCTATTTGTACATAAATTGTCATAGAAGCACTAGCACCTGTACATATCTTGCACTAAAAGTGAAACTCATCCCGCAAATTGAATCCAAAATTCTTCAGAAAAATTGGGCATGATTCTGAGATGTATCCAAAGAGAATTTGTGCAGCAATTAGCAATACATGTACTGGAAGTGAAGATATGAGCTGAGGAAGTAAAAGCGCCCTAAAATTACCATGTTTGGATCGTGGGAACTGCCACGCGGGGTTGGCAGCGTTTGCTTGTCCTCTACCTTACGTCCAAGCGCGCGCTTAACGCTCCGACTCTTCCAGTCTACACAACGAACCGCTCTCAACCACCGACCTTCCTCGAACGAACTGCACTCGTCTCAATTTTTCTGCGTCCTGGATTAATCGATATCAATCCTCAACAAATTCCAACCGCAATTTCGTTTGGTTCCATGGACTTGCCCAGCGGATCCCCCAATTACTTGTGCGGAGATGCGGAGAAACTTGTATGCGTTCACTCGACATTTGACGGAGAGGAGAAGCATGGGCTCAGTTGCGGATGGAAAGAGTTGAAGGTCAGGATGCAGAAAACAAGTGAGTGGCGAAAATTCTAGTTTTTTTGATCTCTTAAACTCACGAGTACTTGAAAATCTACAGGATGCCCATGGGCTTCGTTGCGCAAGCGTAGCGTCTCCGTCCGGTCGATCAAGATCCTTTTTCATTGAATGGAACAACCCACGTCCTAGCCCAGATCCAGCGACTATAAGATCTGAATCCCTTAAATCGAGCTTGAACTTGATCCTGTTAGAGTCGAGTTTGCCACACTTGCTTTGTATGTCGGTCTCATCCTTGGAAGGTTGTCTTTGGGATTAAAGTTATGTTTTCCAGGTACTTGGGGAATTCTTGTCGACCTGATTGGCCGTCGGTTGTCGTTCAACATCACTTTATTCCTGGCTGGAGTCTTCGGAGTCGCTGCAGGTGGATCCAACAACTTCACAACCTTGGGCGCGTTAATTGCTTGCATGGGCTTTGGCGTAGGCGGAAAGTGAGTCGTTGCTGTTCTGTATACCACAAACGCTCCTGATCGTGCACGTTCTTCAGCTTGCTCGTTATCTACCTCGTCACCTTTGCAATCTGACCGACTGATGTTGCATAGGTGCTATATTCCTCGAATTCATCCCGCAATCTCACCAGGTAGCTAAATGGCCTTGTCTACAATAATTAATTGTTCTGGTGCTCACTACAAACGACAGTGGCTTCTGACCCTTTTATCAGCATGGTGGTCCCTCGGACAGCTATTTGCCTCTCTGATCGCTTGGCCTCTGATTGGGAATTTGTCGTGCACATCCGCCTCTGATTGTCAAAAGTCGAGCAATATGGGTTGGCGTTACACTTTGTGAGTTAAACGATATACTTTACAGGTAATAGACTCTGATGGTCATTGTATAGCTACACTTTCTGCCTGTTCTCGTCCCATATTTGACCCTCGTTTTGCATTCCAGAGGAGGGGTAACACTTCTCATGTGGATGCTTCACTATTTCGTGTTCGATCTGCAAGAATCCCCAAAGTATCTTGTCGGAAAAGGTCGCGATGAAGAGGCTATCAAGGTATTGCGATATGCACTCTCTAGCTGTTTATATATATGAACCTAATATTCCTCTCAGGTCCTGGAACATATTGCTCGAGTAAATGGGAAAACAATTACTCTCACAGTTGAGAAGCTACGAGCTGTCTCGGGTGAAGACGAACACACACCCTCTGCGCCGCTAACGACTCAACAAATCATCAAGGAGTCGTTTTCGTCGTTCTCCCTGTAAATGCCAACTGTTTGAATCTCTAGCCCGTCGCTGAATGTGCTATTTCAAGGTCGCATGTCAAACCTCTGTTTTCTACTCGCCAATTGGCCACCAATACTAACATCGTTCGTTTATATTGTTTATTCTTTTCTTTCTTTACATGACTGATTTCCCGACAGATTATTATGCTATGGGGGTTCGTCTGTTTCCATCTCTTGTTTCCTCTTTGTGATTACTCAAGTTCCCAACAGACTTATCGGATTAGCCTACCCTCTCTTCAACGGGTTCATCACTTTATATCTCACGACCCAGGTAGCGGATAGTGACACGAGCATTTCTACGACTTACCGCAATTATACTATTATCTCAGTCCTAGGCGTCCCTGGATCCATCATAGCTTGCTTGGTTGTGGATTTGTTTACAACGAGTAAGACGGAAGCTGCTGTATTGGGATTCTCATGCGCGTCCGGATTGACTCAGTGAGTTTTCTCCTATTTCTCGACTGAATATTGTTTCTTATCTGCTCTCCGTAGAAACGCTGTATGTTTTTCTTCTACTATTCCATACGTTTGTGCTAAATGTCTCGATGGTACTGTAGATGTATGGTGGTAGGTGTCTTTTTCATTAACCGTTACTCGGAGCCGATTTTCGAACTTTCTACATAGTTCTTTACGCCTACACGCCTGAAGTTTTCCCCGCACCTCATCGAGGCACAGGAGATGCCTTGTGCTCTTCATTCAATCGGATTACCGGTATTCTTGCACCAGTTATTAAGATAGCCACCACGACACCAACTGGGGCTGCGAAGAATGGTACTGCTAATGGGTGAGTGATTATGAGACGTCATTATCGCTGCCTCTCTAACCAGAGGTGATCTACCAGACCTATCTTTGTTTCGGCATCCTTATTCATCGTCTCCGCCCTCTTGATGCTCTTCTTGCCGATTGAGGTAAGTTTATGCACTCTGTTCATATCATGGCCTTGTTGATCTTGGACTATGCAGACTGCCGGAAAAGCTGCTTTGTGAAGCACCTGAACTTCTTGAATGGTGACTGACAAACGACGTCAGTTGAGTTTACCCAGTTCATCTGGACTTGTATAAAGTCTGGTGAATGGACGACGTCGACACCGGTCGGTCGCGAAGGATGTAATATCTAATGCTATAGCATAATATACTATGTATCTAAGTACAGTGGGAAACCGGGAAGCAAAACTTGACCGGGTAGTGAAACATCTGCATATTTTGGGCTCAAATGATGTTTCCTGGGCTCTGTTTTTTTTCTATGATATTAGGTAATGCTACGAGTAATGTTATTTTCGTCTGGATTGCTTACGATCACGCTTTGGCTTTTCAGAACATAAGTTTTCATTTACACCCTGGATGCGTGTGTTGGGCGAAGCTACAAGTATAGTAAATCTGAATAAGAATATGGATGGTGGAATTACTATACAAGCCTGGGGGGGCTTGGGATAAATTATCGGACAACCCATGCGAAGAAGCTGCAGGCGCATCGGAAATTTAGACGACAGGCCCAGGAGGTGCAACCTAGCCAAGGGAGCTGAGCTCCTAGGGATAATGTGGAAGAGGGTATCGAGGAACAAAGATACGTTGGGAAACAAATTGAATTCTGTATTTGGCTGTATACGGTGTAGTCTGGAGTTAACGAGAGACGTGTAGGATTGGCGAATGGATATGGTGCGAGATTAGTATGGTGCTGATCGGTTGCGACGTTGGAGGCGATCGTGGTAGTTTCATTGTGCGTGGTGACGGTGGAGGTGTATGGAAGCGAGGGAATCTAGATTCCTCCAGTATTTGAGAAAATCGTCGGACTTCCAGCATCCGAGAGCCTTAACTACATCCAGCGGTACACCGGAGATGAGCAGGTGGGTTGTTCCTCCAATGCGGAAGCAGTGCCCTGTCATTCTGGGTAGTCCTTTCGCAGACCAAATGTTACAGTGAGGAAGTCGCTTTTGGTCAGGATGGCCAGACTGTTGTGTTCGTCTCGGTATGCCATGAGTGGGTGTTTGTCTTCCAAGCGGTTGACCTGGAGGTGATGGTGGAAGGCACAGTTTGGGCAGGTGTGTCCTGCTTGGGAGGCCAGGATGACCTTCTCTCCCCTTGACTGAGCCATCTTGGTCTTTGGGAGACGAAGAATACGCTCTCCGGTGTTGTTTGGAGGGAGCAGATCTCCAACAGTTGGAAGGTTGTTGTTGTTGAAATCGGAGATGCTCGGGGATGAGCCCAGGAGCTCGCCTGCACGCATTTGGCCAGCAAATAGGGCTTTTGCTGCTGCTGCGATTGCGTGGTCCTTCCCGCACTTCCCAGATAGATCTAGACCTTCATGGAGAATACGCAAGTGATCCTCTTTGACTGGTTCTCTCTCCTTCCTGAAGGAGGAGGCAGGGGCTTTGCGATTCTACGCCTGCGAGAACCCTTCCGAGGCTTCGCACCTCCTTTCCATTGCAGTCCCCTTCGCGCTACCCAGCCTTTCACTGCTGACACTTTGGCCTTCACCGTTGCTCCTGCTAGGCGACCGGCGAAGGAAGCTGCAAAGTTGCAGAGCGTAGCTTCACCAGGTGGGAGAACGTCTTGCTGGCCTAGCCCTGCGCTTGTCTGCCCAGTTCAGAAACTCGCCGACGTTTTTCAGTTTTCTGTTTCGAGTGGCTGCAGAGACATGGAGGATTCCATGACATTCTTCGTTGAAGACGATAGGGCTGTGGCGGGCTTGGGTCTCGCGTTTTCCTTAGCTCGAGAAGCAGGAGGACGTGGCCGAGTTTTGACGGTGGGAGGGCATGTCGTAGTTGGGGAGTTGGTGAATAGTGGATGACGGTTCGGATTAGGATTGGGCGTCAATAAATTCCGCTAATTGACTAAGCGCTTGTTGTTGTTGGTTGCTTCTAGTTTGGGAAGAATTCATAATATTATAACACGATTTATTTGGTAGCGCAGGAGTACGCGTAGGGAATACAACATTGGAAAACGTAGCGTGATTATCATGCTAAACTATAGTACGTGGATACGTATCGCGAGTGCAGGAGGTGTCTCTGTATTTCGGATTATGTGAAGGAAGATTATCTGAAGACACGAGGATCGATTCGGGATGATAGAGTTATTGACGAAAGCTTTTAGGTGACGCGGAACTGCAGGTGGATGGGCATGCATAAGTTTCCGCGGTCCGAAGATACCTCGAGATGGATCGTCCGCGGGATTCTCGTGGGTGGAGACCCATTCACATTCGACCCATATCTCATGTTCTTGCATGAGCTCAATGATCTTGCGGAGGACAAGGTTGATTTCTGGTCCGCGGGAGCAGCCTTTCTTCAGTGCACCTACAATGCCTTCGTTGTCAGAACGGATGCGTACTCGTATTCTGCGGTGACCTGTGGCTATGAGCGTTTGGATGGCCAGTTCGATGGCGACCATTTCTGCCCAACCGATGTGTCGGTCTGGATTGCTGTCCCAGCCAACTTTGAACTCCCAGGCTAGCCATTTTCCATTTAGGATTAGACCAATGCCCCAGCCTGTCAATGCGTCGACGAAGAGCTCGATGTCTGACATTGGTGGGAGTTTGATTATGTCTAGTCCGACGAAAGGCCTGCACAGGTATTCGTGCCACCAGTTGAGATCATCGCGTAGTTTCGAGGAAATTGAGTGGTGTGAGAAGGATTGTGCTCTTCGAACCTTTGAAGCTAGAGCGGAAGCTGTATAGGTTCACCAGGTGTGAGCGGCCTGCTGGGACGACGAGACATACGTGGTTGAGTGTCCCGATGAGAGTCTTGGTGTTGTCCATATTCTGCTTTTCTAAGGACAACCAGGGGAGAATGCGGTCTACATACTTCGCTTTCTTCTCCTCAGGCAGCTCGATGGTACGCTTAACGAGGTCCCAGAAGAAACCGATGTAGAGGTAGGAGAACGCGAAGGGCATGAACTTCTTGGAGGCCCAAGGCCAGCCCAGAATTTCCGCGGTGTCCCAGATGATTGACTCGTCGTAGGAGTATTCAAAGGTTCCATCAGGGAGCTTCCGTTTTGGGTATCGGAAGAAAATGAAGTCATCCACCCATTTGAGCAGAGCCTCCACTCCCCGGTGTTTGAGTATCCATGCCATCGCATCGGCGATCCAGCCCCATAGGCCAGGAGCGGACCGTTTGCCAAAGTTTAGGCACAGATCGAGGAAGACCTTCCCGTCGATGGAGAGGGCAGCAAAGGCCCATGCTGAAGGGTGGATTGGAACATTCCTGAAAGCAGCGTCAACGTCGAAGACTGCCACTTGGGTTCCTAGTAGTAGGGAAGTGGAGTTAGTATTGTACCTTTAGCCGGAATGGCTAGCGTACCTTCTGGGGCTTCAGCTACGAGGAGGAAGCAATCTGCGAAAGTACCCCAGTCACACGGGAAGTCGTCGGAGTCAATGAGTGTGTTCATCGATATTTCTGCTGGATTTACTGGGCACTTCATGGGCAAGTCTGGAGTTGGGATATCGCCGGGAGATAGGGATGGAGGGGTGGGATTTTCGATAGCTGCTGGGATGTGAATACAAGGAGGGGATTCCTCCGGAATGAAAGTCTTTGATTTAGGAAAGGAATGGTCAATTACAAGTCAGAATTTGCCTGGGCGCTGTTCAACTACGGCAATGGGTGCAGTTTGAATGTGCCCTAACTGCGATTTCGAGGACTGCTGGATCGAAACCCTTGGATACTCTACCAAGGTTGATCTCATCTAGGAGTTTTGCGCGGACTACTGAAGCGTCTCGCTTCGGATTTGAAGTGATTTGGAGGAATGAAGGAGGAGGAAAGAACAAAGTTTTCAACACCAATGTGAACACCTTCGGTGAGGCCTTTCGGAACCTCGGAGAACTTCTCAGGAGCATTGGTCTCCATGAGAAGTCTCGCCCACGCTTCCGGTTTGAAGCGTGTGATGGCCTTCACGTCAGCGAGGATGTTGTTGGGACCCATGGTCGGAAGCACCACAGATGCCGCATCGGTGTTCATAGGTGCAGGTGGAGGGATCCTTGCAGCCGTTGGGACCATTGAATCCGATGCAGTAGCATCGTCCTTCCTTATCGACAAACTTCTTGCCTTCTTTGTGAAGCCAGTCGTTCTTCTTGAAGCGGTGATCCTTGTGGTGGTGCGAGTTGGAGAGGCAGAGCCAGCATATTGTCCGATTCCGAGCTGCGGAACTTTCAGTGCTAGAGTCTGCTCCTGGAGGCCCGTTGTCTCGAAAGGAACGTTTGGAGGTGCGGGATCGAGAGGGACCAGAGGAGCTGGGATGTTGTTCCTCAGTGACAGCCGTGGCCAGCTTCCTGCACTCTGTATTGAAGGTCATCTGGTAGAGGTTCTCGTGGAAAAGATCAATGCGATTGTTCTTCTCCTTGTTGTTGAACCAATCCCTGAGGGCCTTCTCGACATATTGTTTGTAGGTCTCGAAGTTTTGGATGAAATCGGGACGGGTGGTGACCAAGCGGAATAGGCCTTCGATCATCGTCGCAATGTTTACCGCCTTGGGAGTGCCAACGCGGCCGGACTTCCCTGGAATGAAGTGGTTGAAAACGGCCCTGGGATAGGCAGCTGCTATTTCCGTGAAATCAGTGGCTGAGATCTTGGCCAGCGGATAATCCACCAGCCTCTTGGATTTCACTTTGACCTTGTCCGCTTCGAAAACCAGCGATTCTCCTTGGTCGGTGACGGAGGAGCTATCTGCGAAGCGGCTTGCAAAGTAAGCCATGGGGATGTACTCCCCCCAGCCTTTCCGTAGGCAGGAAATGACCGCAGAGTTCAGGGCCGTCTCGATCGCGTATGGGGTCGCAATGGAAGGGACTACCGCAAACTGGGGGTCTCTGAAGTCACTCCCGTCATCTTCCTCGGTATCCATAGTCATGCCTGGATGTCCTGTCCGCATATGCGTGAACTGCGGAAGTGGTGGCGCAAAGTTCTGCGCCGCCAGCTGAGCGTTTGTGTAGACGGGCATGCTGTACCCTATCTGGTAATGTGGATGAGGCATGGGAGGTGGGAACACAGTGTGCTGGATGCTGGCATGAGAGGAAACTGGGGACGGATAGGCAGAGTATTGTTGGCGTGAAGGAGGATACTGGATCTGGGCCTGTGATGCATAGGATGGCTCGCGGAACGTGGGTATGTCTTGCCAGCCTGGAGCTGGAGACGGAGCTATGGCAGATTGCGGGATGGAGCGCCTCGCCGACATGTTGGATTGGAAGTTGTGATTTCCGGTTGCCTGAGGAAACGAGATGTTTGTCCCAAAGTCTGTGGCTGGAGTGCGCGTCATGGGATATCGATCTCGAGAAGTGCCTCTGCCGGTCATTGACCACTGGGAGAGAGCAGAGCCAGGGAAGGGTGAGGCCAGAGGAGCAACATGTCCACCCGCTGGGCCCAGGAGACGAGAACCTGCCCAACCAGAGACCATGGAAAGCGCTGATCCTGGGGTGGAGCTGCGTGTCATCGAGACCCGAGCGACCTGGGAGGTGGTGGAGATCCTAGACTGCCCAGTCGCTGGAACCGCGATGGAGCCACCTACATGGAACGAGGTGAGAAGGGAGAGGAATGAGGAGTGGAGTACTCACGGGAACCATGGACTGTGGATGTCCTGGAAGGTTCAGGCATTGGAAACACGTCGGATTGGCTTGGAGAGCGCAAAGGCAGACTGCTCCCAAAGATGTGACCCCCTGGCTGAGCAACTGGTACTGCGTGAGCAGAGAGAGTTGACAGACAGGAGAAGCTTACCAGCGGAGACAGCAAACTTGTCGCTCGACCCGCTGCACCGTTGTGCACGGATACAGCTGGGCTCAAGATCGAGGCCGTTGGAGAGTGGCTCGGGGAAGGAGGTGGGACCCTGGACAAGGAAGCCTTGGGAGGTCTACGGGGTGACACAATGGTCACTCCGTTGGGCAGAGGTCCCAGAGGCGCACGATGAGGTTCGGTGGCCCTGGCCTTACCCTTTCCTTTGTTTACCAGTGTGGTCGCCAGTTCAGCAGCGGCCACAGCACGTGTACCAGCAATGGGTACGAAAGCTTCAGACTGAGCATCTGCACCAGGGGAATTAAGCAGGTCCGCACAGCGAGGATTACCAGAGGGACGTCCCCTGGCAGCTGGCTGGATAACCCTGAAGTCAGCCGCAGAGGCCTCAGCGACCTCCTTGTCCATCTGCTCCTGCCTTGTACGAGAGCATAGGTGACGAACAGTCATGGAAAGGACAGTTAAATCGGGAAAGAATGCGAGTTTCGAGAAGGGAGAGGCGAGTTCGCGGATAGGCACGTGGAGAGCGACAGCGGAATTCGAAGCGTAATTTCGCGAGAAATATGCTGAGCGATTATGAAAAAAGCTCAGAGAAGATTGATATAGGTACAATAAACGATATAAGGTAGTTTATTCGGACGTAAGGAGTACGGAGTGGAGATGATGTGAAGAATAGGGTATTGCGCAAACGAAAGAACTCATTGTTCGCCTCTAAGGTTTTTGGCGCGCATCAAAAATCAGCATATCCTGGTTTTTGCTCGGGAGACAACCAATGCGACGAGGAAATTCAAGAAAAATCTAATAATCTTATTCTGAGGGTTTTAAAGGTCTACGAATCGAATGGCCTACTCAGATTTTTTATATCTTCACTGGCTGTCCCGCAATGCGGTGGTCAGCATATCCTGAACAACCATAGTACTGCTTAAATAAAAGAGATTCGTACATTGCCCAGATTTTGAAGGTAATTGCCGACTTTCTGCTTTACACAGAGAGAATGCTCTTGAAGTTATCATCCAGACTTATTCACTAGGCTTATATGCTAATGCTTTCCAACGATAACATTTCTATTCAACTCTGGAGAGGTGCAGTGTTCAACACCAGCTGGAAAGGTGAATGAATCGTTCCTTGTACAGATGAACAAAGGATTGACCATTCACAGAATGAAATTAGAAGCTTCCTTAATGTTATCAAAGCTCCTGCCTCGCATCCCGGGATTCTTCTTCACGCCGGGGATTCGGTCTGCTCTCTTGACACACATCCGCACCCTTCCACAGCTCGCCAAAGTCTGCTCTAATCTGACACCTTCCCAGCCCCCGCACGCGTTCTTCCGGCTCAAACGCGGAAAGTATCGCAGAGCTTAGGAATGGGATCTTGTCGATCCGTCATGTCTTTTTCTTCCGAAGTCACGATGGAGGATGGTAACACACTCGACGATGGAATGGGCTTCCTCAGCTACGCCTCTAGGCACGTCCGGTACTACTCCCTCGACGAGAAGTAGGAAGAACGATGACATCATCCATGACATCGCTTACGCGCATGTGCTAGTATGTTTCCGTACAGGAACTGTCGGCGCCCGTGCCTTGATATACGTAACGGCCGATGTTTATTTGTGCAAGGCTGACTTGTCAGTCGACCGGAGTTATAGTACACGAAATAAGTTGGTAGGCCGAATTTGGAGATACACCCACCATGTTCTGCGGGTTTACTTGGGCGAAGATAAGCTGGTGAACATCCGCAGAGACATTGAATTAGTTGAGAAAGAGACCAGAATCGGAGAATAAAACTGTATCAGAGGGGCATTGTGTATGTATCGAAATGCCACTGTGGTTAATTTCCCTGGAGCACTGAGGGGAAACTGGCGATGTATGTGCGTCTGCGCGGACCAAATGTATGTATGCAGTTCTGACTTTTTTTCAGTACTTATATGCGCGCCTAAGCTAACTGTGACCGTCCGACGAATCTTCGCGCATCGCCGCCGTTCAAATCACTTCCTTCTTGTGCGAGTCTGTTGGGAACATGCCGCGCAGCGTTGCTATAGAAAGATGTCTACGTCGAGATGGTGGCCTTGGGGGGGTTATCGTACTTGAATACATGGCAATGGTGGGGTTGATCTGGGCCTGCTTCGTTGGAGACAATCTGACTCGCTTCTAGTTGCGGCACCTTTTTAAATTGTGAGGCATCGTTACCACGAGGGTCTGATTCGCGACAAAGGCGTCCAAAGACCGCATTCTCATTCGATGACGAGGTTCCTGGAAGTGAACTAGTTCGTATAATTCTGGCAATGATCCATTGAAAAAAAACGATTGCCAAAACTAGATGATGACTCGAAATCTCTCTTGACCACTGTCTCTTGGTTACCGCCCTGCGCGCGTCCGGTCAATTTTCAGCAGTCCTTTTAGGCCTACGACATGCATATAGCACTCTGGTGGATTGTGTAGAACTATCGAGGTACCGGTACCAGCCTTTTTTCTCAGTATTCCTTGGCCTTGGCCGGAACGGACAAGGACAGGTGTATCGCGGAAAGGCAAACTCAACGCAAGTAAGAAGAATGGCAGTGAGATTTGCTTGCGATGCTAGGCGGTGCGTTGCCCCCTTCGAGAGTACCAGTCGAGATCGATGCCGTTTTGGACGAATGTTATCTGGGATGGCTATGAATTGGGTGTGTGACTCTAGGCAAGCGGACCCTTGTAGCATGTGGAACTGAAGAAGAAAAATGTTCAGATGTTATATACAAAACAGAGATGGGGCATACATTGTCGCCTTTGCTACGGTGGTCCCGTACTTAGGGTAATTGAAAGGCGTATTTTCCGGGCATAATCAGTTCCACATCGACTGTACTCCTAATTAGGT
>ML769584.1:47911-90784 GCA_009733575.1 Gymnopus androsaceus JB14
TTGTAAGTCCCAGTCCCACGTCTTAACTTATCAGAGGTTGCATCCGGAGTCCAGGTGCAGATTGAAGGATGCCACCTTCAATTAACCAGCTAGACCAGCATCGATAGTTTGGGTGGATTTGGAGCTAACCGAGCTCCTCTATACGCCTTTCGAGGGAGCGTCATCAGGATTGAATAGTAACGAAGTACAGCACGGAGACCCTTGCTTGCTTCATGGGCTGCCATGGTCATTGATTTAGTTTTGCTGCTCGTATGGATTCTTGTTTTTCTTTTTTCCTCCTTTCCTTCTTCTTGAATTTCTTCCTTTGCATGTCTTTCTCTTTTTTTGGCTTGCTTGTGGGACCGAACCACGACTCAGCATTTACTTTTGTTAAAATCGGTATGAATGAAACGAATTTGCAGTGAATTCCAGTCGGTCTTCAAGCTGTATGGCGCGAGTAAGATAATCGAGAAAGAGATGTAACCGCCTCATCGAAAATATGCAGAAGAAGACTTCAAGCTTAGGCTTGTGATGTCAAAGCTGTAAAGCCTAAAACGTAATTTACCGCCGGAAATGGAAGCTTCTGCGTTGGATATCAACCTCCTCAAGAAAATCAACAAAGAAGCCCTGATAGATGTTCTAAACTCTGTGGGTAGCCTGCTGTTCATAGTTTCAATCCAATTTGAACGCTCTTCTAGGTACATGGCTCCAAGACGCTCGTCTTGGATCCTTCCTTAGCTGGTCCTTTGGGGCTAATCACGGAAGTTTCCTTGCTCAAGGTAAGCTATGATGTGCTCAGCTTCTTAGAACGTATACTCATATGCTAATAGCAACATGGCGTGGACAAAATGTTCTGGCTCGAACCGGGACCATTGGCCTCCAGTACAACCAATATCGTCTATCTATGTAGGCCCAAAGTGAACTATGTCAAGACCATTGCTGGTATGTTATACAATACCAGCACTGAGCAGCATCAAATAACCAGTTTATAGACCACATCAAGAGACACGCCAAGCAGTCATTGAACCACAATTATACCCTGGTGCTCGTCCCTCGACTATCTTCGTTAATTTCGCGATTACTGGAAGAAGAAGGCGTTCTAGGGGATATAAATATTACCGCATACAACTTGCAGTTCTTGCCTGTTGCAGAAGACGTCTTTCGTTGGAGAATGAGTCTGCTTTCAAAGATATATGGGATGGTGAGTTGCAGAACCCGTGTCATTGGTATTTAGCGTGCTAACATACATTTGCTCTCTTTAGGACGGCGACGAGTCTGTGGTGTACGACTCTGCGCAAGCCTTGATAACGATCCAAAAGCTCTTTGGATCTTTTCCTAGGTTACTAGGGAAAGGAGACCATGCCGCAGTGCGTCTCTGTTTCTGCACATTTTTGTACCATATCTCATCATACGCTATGTTCATGCGTCTCCATAAACCTTTTGAAGACATACCTACCCCAAGCCCGCACTCCTGAGACCCCCTCCAGCAACTTTGATTCCCTAATTGTCATCGACCGACGCGTTGACATGATAACTCCCCTCTTAACTCAGCTCACATACGAGGGTCTTATAGATGAGCTTCTCGGTATCAAGAATTGTGAGTGTGCTCATTACTTCGGACTTCCCCATTAAATGAATTTAGCACACGTAGAACTCCCCGCGTCACTTGTATCCCCACCTGACGCCACAGAAACTTTCCCTTCCACCCTCTGCGTCGCTGAAAAAAGAGACGAAGAAGAAATATCACTATCGTCTTCCGATGCTCTTTCATGGAACTAAGGGATCTAAACTTTTCAAATGTGGGCAAGCGATTGAACACAGTTGCTCGCAGGTTGAAACACGACCAACAGGTATGTTCGAATGCTTGCTATTTGCTGCACGTCGGAAAGAAAATTGCATGCTGTTCCGACTCGGTGACTGATGTTTCTAAATTTCCCAAATTTCCATCCTCCCCTTCAACGGGTTGGATCTGCCTGTCAGAGAAAACTACGTTCCTCTCCGTCGTGACAGTGTGACGTGTTGGCCAGTAGATATAGTGACCATTCGATTCGGGTTCGAGTCCTATCCAGCGCCCTTCCTGAGCCTGTGGTTCCAATTTGCCAGGTTCCTTTTCTCGTTTAACGTAAACGATAATGCCAAAGATTCGAAGATTAGTAATGTCCAGTTTAATACCAAACCGTTTCTCGTATGGAGTGGCCATTCCAATGGCTTTCTTCGGCGTCCTGTTCCAAACATATACCGCATATTTCATCATGAATCCCCAAAGCCATTTTGGGAGTCCTGATGAGATCAAAAGACTTCGAACTGCGTTAAGCAATGTTCGATGTGCGCGTTCCGCTATACCATTGTGTTCCGGGGTGTCGTGTACTGTGAGACGTCGTCGTGTCCCAATGCGTTCCAGATATGCCGTGAATTCGTTACTGAGAAATTCTCCCCCTCGATCAGAGTGGAGAACTTTAACAGTTGTGCCGTATTGAGTTGGGAGACCTGTTTGGAGAACCACGTACTGTGCGAATGACTCGTCCTTTGACTTCATTTGAGGTTCCTCCAACCAGTCAGTTGCTTCGTCAACTAAAGTCAGCGTGTAAGTGCAGTGGTTTACCGTCCTGACTTGTGATGGTCCCCACACATCCATGTGGAAGACGTCTCCAAAATTCTCCGCACGTGGAGATGATCGCACCTGAGCGATAGGATACCTGGATGCTTTCCCAAGCATACAAGCACGGCATTCTGGTTCGTCCATTTGCTTCGGATCCAATCCGATTCCACGAACCTGGTTGTCTCGGAACATATGCTTCATGTAAGCATAGTTGAGGTGACCTAAGATGCAGTGTGCCTCGTAAAGAGATACCAATCTGCCAATCTTAGTCAAATAAGCGTGTTCCCGTGATGGGATCTGGTATAGTCCGTTGATCTTTGGATAACTCCCACGAGATTTCCCTGGCGATCTTGGCTGAGTCATTTTACCATTTGCGGGTGGATTGGATGGCGTAACCATCGATCGTCGAGTTTTCCCAGGTGATCAGAGTGTTGTGGGAGTGTCTGGACATAGCAAGGGTGTTGGGGGAAGGCTTTAACATTCTTATTTCTTGTTCGAATGTGGAATCCCAGATGGGAGTGCTGCCGGAGATGTTGTGCCGGAAGGTCTGCCGCCCGTTAGCGCGCCCTGAGAGTGACTCGTGTTGAATGCTCCCGTTGATTCCTGAGCTTCATCGGCGTGAGGGTGCCGTCATGTGGGTAGCAGCATCGGAGGTCATAACAAGAATGGTTTTTTCCTCCATAACTGTGGGCTGCGGGCGTGAAGCGGTGATCACCCGTTTTTCCAGACTCCTGTCTTCGGTTCATATCCAAGATTTTGAAGAGAGGGAAAGACCATTAACGGTCGACATATACTTCCCTCCTCGTTCATCGTTAAGAGTAAGAGGTGGCGGACTGTCGGACTTTGATGTTGTTGCGACGGTATACAGTTGTTGATCGCTCGGCCGGATTGGGAAAGAGGCTAATTCAATTTATTCAGCGTATTTCGGTTGAAAAATCGGAAAACAAGTGTCCCATGCTTAGCGGGAATTTCGATTGCTGCCCATGATGACTCTGGTGACTTCCTCAATCGGATGCGGATGAGGAGTTGTCCACTTCGCTATTTCCTGTCCTTACCTTCATCACCGTGATCTCTTTTCTTTCGCTTTTCTTTATATGTGTGCCCTTCCTGTCTTCTCTTGTGGTGGTTGTGGTGGGTGGTTGTGGTGTGCTCCTTGTCCTTTGGTATATCTTGTGTGTGGTCCTCCCATACATAACAATGATCTATCCTTACAACTATACAATACAACAATAATTATATAATGGTGTTATCCTGTTATCCTTTCCTCTTCTAAATAATTCTTATATATATATCGTGTGTCTCTGTATTTCCACTTTTCTCCGTGGTATTCCTCTCCTCTTTGTCCTCTTCTTTCCTCGTTCCTCTGTTGTATAAATAAAATTTTCTATCTCTGTAATGTGGGTGTATTAATCCTATTCTATTCCTCTAACTTCTTCCTCCCTCTCTAATCCTTTACTACATATATGTTGGCCCGATTCCTTCTTGTGATCATGTTGCATTTGGTGTACCATTGGATTCAGCACAAATGGTGGAGATGAGCTCCGCAGGACTGAGCTTCTTGTCGGATTTAGCGGAGAAAACAGCCAATGCATTTATCGTAGCTTTAAAGGTGTCGGGGACAGAGGACATAATGGTGTTGACGGATATATCATCATTGATATCGATTCCCCTAGTTGTGAGGTCGTCGCGGATGCTGATCATGTCGTCCAAATGTTTATTGACCTTGGATGGGTCCGAGCATCGCATGGTGTGAAGTCGTCTTTGCAAAAATGATTCAGTAAGAGCGTTTTTAGAATCATAATCAGCGAGTAAATTTTCCCACAACTGCTTCGTGTTGTCGTAGTGCCTATACCTTCGGAATATTCCATCCGATAACCTGCCAATGATTGCATTAAGCAAATCACTATCCTTTCCCCTATGTTCCTCGTTTGATCCTTGAGCAAGATCAGGTTGCGGATTCCATTCCAAATAACGCTGATAGCCAATAGATCTGGCTGCGAATTCCACTCGAGTTTTCCACGTGTCCCAATTTGATCCGTCTGACTTTAAGGTTGTAACCTTATCAAAAGCTTTTAGTGCTTTAGACATTTCGTTGTCGTCGTCGGAATCAGCAATGAAAGCGCCTGGTGATCCGGGATCTGATGGCGATGGGGTTCTGTGTGGAGAAGGTGGTTCCGTATTTGAATATGGAATTTGGGGTGCAGTGCCCTGTGGAAATGATTGTGGAGGAGTAGGTGGGGTTGGTTCGCGTTTTGGTGCAGGTGATTGTGTTGGAGCGGGAGTATGCTGTTGTGAGGATGATGCTATAGGCTGAGCAACAGATGCTTCAGTATCCTCTTCTTCATTGTCATCTTCGTTGTCGTCGGCGATGTGTCGTAGGTGACTTCTGATAATTTGCTCCTGCTCTTTCGCGATGGGTTTCGCAAAATCTGCTAATTTTCCTGTCCAAAGTACGTCGTATCGATTTAGGCAATGTTGTTTTTCGCACTGGCTCCACCTTCCAGTGGTTCGGCTTTTGTATCTGTCGACTAATTCGTCAATATCAAAGATGTGTGGGTGTCCTTTACAAGGAACAGTGTCATCTGTGGGAGGTAATGGTGCTGGTTTCTGCTGTGGTGTTACAGCTTTGCTACTCGATGAGCTAGCTTGTTCCGATGCAATGGAACGTTGTTGAGTTACTGGTGGTGGTGCTTGTTGTGATTTTATCTCCTGTCGAGTTCGTAGTGGTGGAGGATCTGGCCTGGGTGGCATGAACAAGCGTTACGGCAATATGATGCGTCAATGGTTAAGGCCGGGGCCCATAACCTATTAGAGTTACATTCCTAAATAGGAAGTAGCAGCAGTAAGTCCACACAGGACTTAGTAGTTACGATCACACAGATCGATGGGGGACAACGGTGTTATTACAGGGTATGGTACCTAAGCTTATATACAGTCCTAAGTACAAACAATATATCGGGCAGGTGGCTACTGCGTGAATATGTGTGGCTACTGTCCATACGGTAAAGTGGGTACTGCAAGAGAGCAAGTGGATACGGCGAGAGACTATGTGGAGTCTGCGAGACAATAACAGTGGAGTGCATGGGATGGTGATACAAACAAGTGGAGACTACGAGAAAACGTTCCATGTATAGTTCGATAGAATATATTTACCTTTGATATTCCAACACACATCACGATCTGTCGCTCACACTACAGTGGCCTGAGGCAAACCTAAAGGTTTCTGGCAGTGATTATAAGTGCCTGAACATCGTGCTGAGTGTTCTCCGCCTCTTCATACACATTTTTCCAATCACTCCAGACCACATTGTAGCTTATGAAGGCAAAGCCCTCAGCTGCATTCTTGATTGACTTAATGTTGGTATTGAGATTAGAATGGAGTGCTGCACATCATTGGTTAATACAATGGTTCAACAACTTGCATGTGCTTGGAGATGTAATTAAAGTGAGCTTTACTTTGACCGAGTTATTACTTATTTAACTTACTACTGTCACGATGAACCAGGGCTCGTCACCATAGCTATATATATGGAAATTACAGATGGTTTTGACAATGGAATGTATATATGGCCATAATACCGGGTAATAAATAGGCTGCAATAAAAACGAAGTAATGGTTTCCGTTTGTATACACTAAGTTCTTATATTGCACACTTGGTTGGAAGTTGGGTGACTAAGTCTAAATATGTTCTTCCAACTTGTTCTGAAGTCTTGAAGTTATTGTTTATGTACTGAAGATGTACTGGTGAGTGGATGAGAATGCTAAGTAGTTATGAGCTACCCATGACATGTGACCCGACAACACAACATGTGAGAAACTGGAACCAATTGTCCCATCATTCTCAGAATTTATGGGATGATTGATTCCACTTTCTCCTGGTCTTTCACTGGTCTTTCTCGAGTATAATATTGGCATTCAGAAGTCCAACAAATTTCATTTAGTCATTGAATTCTGACCATGCAAGGCCATTTCCCAACTACCAAAAAATGGGATGGATTTTGGGACTAAATATGTTACTTATCATTTAATTGATGATTATTATACACCTCTCCATTATCCAAAGCCTATAGGTCATAGATCTTTTGAATTTCAATTTAATTGAATTAATTTGTTTGATTTTTTCACTGGTTCCGAGTTACAACACCCTTCAGTTCTTACTCTGCATGTCAAAGACATTTACTTGGATTTTCATTCCTGGGTCGCTACATATGTCTTGAATTTCAGCACAGCCTCACAGTATACTTTAATCCCATAATCTCCATCATCCCTCTGTAGATCAACACCCATCTTGCTAAAGGCATCATGCATATAAGTAATTTCATTATCATTATTGACTCTAATGACCTTGCATTCTTGCTCAGGCACAATGACCTGGAAACTCGTTCTCACATCCATAATCTGGACTATTGGCAATGGAAATATTATCTCCTGAATCACCAGCCCAATATCCCCTTGTCATTGCATGTTCACAGCTGAGCTCGAAAAGGGCAATAGGCATGCGGTTCTGAGATGAACTGAGCTTGGGATAATTCCAAGCATCAGCGGTTTCATTGAGAGAATCTTGGATTCAAGGCTGGAATACACCATAAATGCACAGCCGGTGAATGCCATTGGTCATGTCAAGTAAGTTATTCTTCTCAAGATGGGCAAATATTTTTCAAAATAGTTCCAATGTGTGTCTGCTGGATGCTCAAATCGACTTGATACTTGGATCTATGCTGCTCAATCACATATTTATCCTCCTCTATCTACAACCCATCTTATTTTGTTCCTTGCCAGTGTGAGAACCCAGACTACTTCCCATTACTTGCAAACCTCGATCAAGGCAAGGCTGGTTTGACAGGTTCACCTTAACCATTCATTGTACCATTGAGACAATCAATACTGCCTCCACCCCCCAGTATACACCATCTCCTCCGACTAGCTCACAGAATCCATTCTCCATGGTCTGAGTGTCATTGTGGGGAGGAAACAAGGAGCTGATGCAAAGGTGAGTGGAGAGTTTCTGGTGAGGCGAGAACTAGCGAGTCATACAGATATGGTGCGCAGATGGCAAATGAAGTTTTGAATATGATTATAGATACTAGTAGGATTCTTTTAATCATGATGTACATTTTTTTGTAGCGGCGGTATCAGTTATGACACCACTAAAATAACCATTCGGAGGTCTCACGGATGCCAGCTAAGTCATCACTGAGAATGGGGTTGCGGGTGGGCTGTTTCGAGACTCAGCTAGAGGGTTGTACTTCGGAAACAAGTTATGAGTAGACATGTTATATGCAGTCATGTAATATGCCGCTCTAAGGCTCAGAGAATGCTCAATTAGCCTCAGCATAGCTTGAAACACTAATTATATAAACCATAAGCTGCAATAAGTTAGTAAAAGTTACGATAAGTTAGGTTGTCAAAATTTGAAACTCCGCTAACTTATTTACTTGTGCCGATATTTGCCGTTAAATTTACATTTTTAATGACAATAAAAATACCATTTGCACCACTCGTAGGGCGCAAATATGGGCGCTATAAATGTTCCATGCATTCTATAGGTGATTTGCATCGGTTCAGATAGTAGAACATGCATATATGCATGATTTGTCAGTAACACTTAAGTCACAATACATTGACAGTGAGCAGTATGATACTGGTACCAATTGCACAGTCTTCCTTAGATGACCCAATACAAACTGTAGGAGCATGATTGACATTAACTAGAAGCTCTATACCCTTGAGAAGAGTCCAGGTTGGGGGTAGAGCTGTGAGAATGGCGGTTATATATCTTTTATAAGGTAGCTACAGTGTTGGGCAGAGTGTATAGAGTCATTTGAGCCTTCTAATACACATAGGGCACCAATTCATGAATCTTCATACACTGTAAGTAAAATAAGTAAGGATAAATTAGAATAAGTTAGAATAAGTAAAATAAGTTAGATTGTTGTGACAAGTTAACTTGTCAATTCATAAGTTAGCAATAAGTTAGCGGAGTTTGAAAATATAAGTTAGTTTGGTAGTCATCTGGTTCCACAGATGAAGATGACTACATACAGGTTGCTCCTACCATCAACAACATTTTCTTCACCCATTTGTTCTCAAACATGTGGGACGAGACTAGCTTCTATGCTGTTTCTGCCATGTGTGAGTTGCTTGGTGCACAAATCCTGCAGATCATCAAAAAATGCACAATGAAGCAGGCTGTGAAAGACTTGCCAGCTACTCTCGCAGATGGTTTAGAAAGCCTAGCAGAGATTATCAGAGAGCTTACAACATTGATGAGTTCTATGCAGGATCAGGTTGATCCAAGTGTGTTCTGTTTGAAGATTTGTCCTTGGTTTGGAAGAAGCGGTATGGATGGTAAGTAGTGGGTGTATGAAGGTGTTGCCGCCAGTGACCTGAAAACATGCCAGAATTGTAGTGGGCCATCTGGAGGACAAAGTTCGGTTATACACACCTTGGATATCTTTCTCAGTATAGACCATCAGTGCCAACACAACAGCATATGTGCCGAAAGAAAGAGGTTCCTTGGTTTTATGCAAACTGATAGTGCAAATTCGAACAAGTCCAAAGAAAGGACCAACTTTATGCAAATAATGCAGCAGTGTATGCCAGCAAAGCACCAGGCATACTTGGAAGATCTGGAAAGATCTTCAGAGCTAGCATCGATACAAACTGTAATCAAGCAAATGTCAGAGCTTAATGGGCCATACAACAAGGCGGTCCAGGCACTGATACATTTTAGGAATCATCACCTACAGATTGCGTGTCGCTATGTTGTGGTTTTCAAGGATCGCGGAAATGGAAGTATGGTAATCACAGATGAGACTGCTCAGGTAAAACCTGTAAAGGGTACTGGAGGTAATGACTTGTCTTTGCTTCTCAAAGCAGTTAGAGATGCAACATGCCGAGCGATGATTAAATGATCTTCCACAACAAGTCTGTATATTATTTTTCAGAACATTGTGCGATTGCCGATTGCCAATTCCATTGAACTTATTCCTTACCAATTCCTTACTTATGAAATATGTACTTTGAACAGAGAGATTGCTGGTGGGATGAGTCTCTGTCTGACATGGATTGATGCATTCAAGCGCACACTTAATTAAATAATGCTTTGCTCCTGGCTCCCAGAGTCCCACTGTCATCCAATTCCTTCCTCAAATGAACTACGGAAAATGTATACCCATCTCAATTTATCTCCATCCTGGATTAATTGATATCAATCCCCAACAAATTCTAACCCCCTGCCAACTTCCGCGATTTCATTTTGGTTCCATGGAGTTCCCCAGTGGATTCCCCAATTGCTTGTGCGGAGATGCGGAGAAGCTGCATGCATTGAATTGATTGGAAAATCTGTCGAGGAGGAGAAGTTTGTTCCTGATTTTGCCAAGAGCTCAGTCATGGATAGATTGAGTCAGAATGTCTGAGAAGTGAGCAAAGAGTTGAGGGTCAGAATGCAGAAAAAAAGTGAGTGGCAAAAATTCTGGTTTTTTCTAATCTCTCAAACTCACAAATGCTTTCAGGATAGAAAGAAGCAGTTACAATTTTAAATCATCCCCATGGGCTTCATTGCGCAGATGTCGCATATAGGAGTTGGCTCCATCTGGGGAACCGGTCAATCACATGACCTACCTCCTAGCCAAATCCAGCCAACTATAAGATCTAAAGTAGTCTTGCAGAGTTTCTACACTTCTTCTCACACCACTACTCAACACTACAATGGCTAAACTATCCAAAGTCAAAGATTGCCCAACCCCTCCCAAAGTTTACAACTGGTGCATATACATGAACACGGTTATTGCAACTTTTGCCACTGTTATGATTGGTTAGAACTCTGCCTTCATTGGTACATCCATCTCTCTAGCCAGCTTCAAGAAGGAGTTTGCCCTTACAAAGTTATCTACAACCAAGTTCAACTCAGCTGTAGCTGTAAGAAATTCACATAACAGACTGATAAGTCTCGGGCTGAATTAATGCATAATAGACCAATAAGCAAATATTTTTCAATTTGTTTGAATTTATCTTGTATTTTTTGTTTTGCATAACAAGATTTCTGTTATGCATAACAAAATTTTTCATTTTTTTTGATATAATCAGCCCCCAAACCCTAACCTGACCCCTAACTGCTAACCCCAACCCCTAACCAGCCCCTGACCCCTCCTAACCTTCCTAACCCTAACCCTAACTGGGCCCTAATTGGGCCCAACACTGATCTCCCTTCCTAACCCTAACCTAACCAGCCCTAACCTAACCTAACCCAGCCCCTGACTTAACCTAACCCTAACCTCCTGCGCAAAAATTAAGTGAATCTATTGGGAAATGGCTTCAAAAACCCTAAAATACACCAAAAATTGGACTTTAACTTTTGAAATTTCATAGGCCAAAACCTTATTGGTCTATTATGCATTACTTCAACCTGAGACTTATTGGGAGTTACGTGTAATTCTCACAGCAATGGGTGTTCAACTCAGTTTCTGCCAATATTGTTTCCATGTACCAAGCAGGGTAAGATGCATCCCAACTTTCTCTTCTTTGTATTTTATTGATGATTTTCTTTGTAGCTGCTTCTTTGGTGCCATATTTGGGTATGATTTTCATCTACCATTGCTCCCATTTGCTTGACATGAGCTCTTTTACAGATATCCCATTGGCTACTTCCTCAGCAGACAATATTGCCTATTCCTGTCAGCAGTTGTCTTTGTTATTGGAGCCACTATGCAGATGGGTTCTTTGTGAGTGCTTGAGTGGGTCTTATTTTACTCAGAAATGCTGATCGCCTATACAGCTCTTCTACTGGTCTTGGTCTCATCTATGGGGGATGCATAATTGTCGGCCCAGCCATCAGTGTTGCTTCCAACCTTGCTCCTATCTATGTTGCAGGTGAGAGATTTTAATGCAATGAGTCCTATCTTATACTGATTATCTGTCTCAGAAATTGCACCTCCAGCCATTCAAGGATGACTCATTGGTCTCTACAAACTCTGCTGGCAAATTGGTGGAGTTGTTGGTTTCTGGATCAATTAAGGGGTTACACTTCATGTTCCTGTGGGTCATAAACAAGTGAGCATTTGAAAACTGATGTTCAAGTTTTTTTATCTTTAAACTAACCTGTTTTATAGTGGTTAATAGCTTTCATAGTACAACTCATTGTATGTTGCTTAGGTTCATTGTCTCACTTACATTTCTCACCTCCATGGATAATTCTATTTGGCAACCCGGTTGGCGCGACGCAATCCTTTGAGACCATGTGATCGCCGGTCACTCCGTGGCGGGGCCGTCAGAGCCTATCAAGCGCCCTCTTGTCTTTCTACCACCACGTCCAGCACTACGCACAGTGGATGCGATTTGTGTCTTGGCACCACATTATTCCCTTGTCCACCTCTTTCATCCCACAGCAAAGAGCTGGTTTTCTAATCCCAGCGCAGCATGCCATGTCACATTTGCCACTGTGCGAAGTTCGCGAGCTCCAACTTGAAGTCAAGCACAAGATAGGAGAGAGCAAGGGATTCGCGGGGGTTTTAGGGATAGCTATACAGCTGTATACAGGCTCGAGGTGAGTTTTACATTGCTGTAGAGCCTACTCTTAATCCTGACTCACATAATTTCAGGAATGCTGGCCACGCCCTTTCTTTTTATGAAACAATGTCGATGGACAACACATGCTCTGCTCAGTGTATCCTATCTCGTGTATCCATTTACATATCTAGTTTAATCATTCCTATTCTGTGCTCTCAAGTGAAGTTGATTAGTCTACCCTTGTTGACTTGGGTTGTACTTGGTTTATTCATTGCACTCAGACAAGAGTCTTTCAGGGCTCTCGACACGATGGAACATGGCTCGCATTGTCCAACTAGTTTATCCATTCCACTCACCACCTTACAAAAACATTGTAGTGACCCGCAAAGGTCCCGGTGTGACATCTGTAGTTACGGCCCAAATTGTAGGGTTGTTGCGGGGGTTGTTGCTGCAATGGGGTTGCCAAAAAGAATAATCCCACCTCCATTCTACTTAGCCCGGAGGACTGCTTGCACTTGGATCTCCTTTCCTTTCGGAATCCCCAAGATGGCTCATTAGCTGAGACCGCAATGATGACACTGTCAAATCTCTTTCTAAAATCCACAGCCTTCTGGCAGATCACCCATACCTTGTTAAAGAAGTTTCTGCTGTCAAAGCTGCCATCACTCATGAAAAGAGCCTCACTGGTGCTGGATTCTTTGAGCCTCTCCGCACTGTATTTTTGGATAAGAAACTGGTTGTGTGTTTACTGCTAGGTTCAAGTTTGTTCGCATGGCAAAATGCTACTGGTATCAATGCTATCAACTACTATTCATGAGTCATCTATATCCTGCTCATGTCCACTCATTTCTCATCCAAGCTTTTCACAACAGGCCCACCATCTTCAAATCAATCAGTGTTACTGGAACACATGCCAGCTTGCTCACTACCGGTGTTTACAGTATCATCAAGCTCTTTGGCGCACTCTTCTGGCTCTTGTATGTTGTGGACTACTTTGGTTGTTGTCTGACTTTGATTGTAGGCTCGGTCAGAGGCACGGTTTGCATGTATTGTTATGACCCATACCATTTGCTATTAAACTTTATTAACACTACTTACCATAAATTCACTCTTTTACTAGTATTAAACTGCATACACTCACTATTTACTCACATAAGATTGCAATACTGATAGTACAAACAATCCCACACATTCATTAGTATACATTCCGCATTTTCACATACTTACTGTGCAATTACAGCGCATATATGCACATATTCTCATACTTACTGTACAATACTGTGCATTCAACAGTAACTGATCATTTTCCACAGCTGAAGCGCAGCTTCACAATGATGCTGTGCATTCCACTGTGCATTCTATGTTCATATGACTGATCATTTTCCACAGCTGAAGCACAGCTCCACAGTGATACTGTGCATTGCACAGCAATCCTTTTAGTATATAAGTAGCCAAGATTCACCATGTACAGTAGACGTATTATTTTTTGAATCCAAACCGCCCTTTGTGCTAAACACCCCTTGTGTGTACTTCAAGACCGCTTCAGGTGTATTCTGTTGAGATATCTCCAGATACACTTCCACCCTATATAGATTGTTGAGTTATCTCTGATCTATATATTTATTTACCTGTTGAGCTATCTCCTTGTGAATACTTACTATTACTTGTTGAGACATCTCTGAGTATTAGTTACAAGCCTTATTACCTATTGTTGAGCCATCTCCAAAGGTAATACTTATTATTATTTGTTGAGGTATCTCTGAATAGTAATTAAAACCTTTGCTGCCTATTGTTGAGCCATCTCCAAAGGTAGTACTTATCATTGTTTGTTGAGACATCTCCGAACAATATATTCTGTGAGTTCCATATTAATTAATTCTGTTACTAACAATTCTACTTGAGCCTAGTTGTTTGAGTATATATTTCTTGCCTAGCGGTTATTAATGGGCCAAGGCTTGTCTTAAGTTTCCTATTATATCATTAACTTACTATTAGGTTTGGAGGAGATTCAAGTTGAGTCATAACATGTATTACATTGTGAGTGGACATTATTCTATCTTCTGCACATTGATCTAAAAACAATTTAGGCGGCTTACATTGCCATGGCCAAACCTCAATTGCACCCAACAACAACTCTGAGCTCTGGAGGAAAGAGTGCTATTGCCTTCTTCTACCTTTGGATGGGTTTCTACAGTCCTTCATGGAATGGTACTCCTTGGGTTTTCACAGTGCATACCATTATTTAGTATTCAAAGGATTGTTGTTCATCTGGCGTGTTTTCAAGGCCAAAGTATTCCCTCAACACACCAGAACTTTCCCGCAAGCCTGCATGGCAGCTAGCAACTGGTTATACTTGTTTCTTATTGCTTGCTTCACTCCACAAATGGTATTCTTTACTTGATCTCTCTTTGATCTTTTTACTCAATGAAATATTACTATTGTGAACAGTTCACTGCCATGGGCTACAAAGTCTACCTCTTTTTGGCCAGTCTCATGGCTCTCTCCATTGCCTTTGTGTTCCTGTTTGTTCCGGAAACCAAGCAGGTACTGTTGGAGAGGATGGAAGAGATTTTTGCTCCTGGGTTGCCAGCTTGGAGAGCACATAGTATGGTTATGGGGGAGTTGAGATTGGAAAAGCATAAATATGGGAGTGGAGAGGAGAAGGATCAAGGGACTGTAGAGAATTTCAAGAAGGCATCCCAGGCATCAGTATAGGTAGTCAAGTCACGATAAGGACAGCTTTTTTGATTTGGGAATTTAGGATGAATTGTGTAATGACCCTTGTACTATTACAGCTTTTAGTTCTTATGATATCATGCATGTACGGCTTGAATACAATCCAATGACGATCATACAAATACCATTGTTTGATGCAGCTCTAAAACATTATACAGAATAGTAAATTTCTGCAGAGTCTTGGGAGACATGATTTGACCATCCACGGAACTACAACAAACACTAATTTGATGCAGATGACTGACAAGTAGACACCTACCCTCAATTTGGCTATCAGCATAACTCAGTCCCCCAGCTCAAGTGATCTCACAAGCTCATGCCCAAGTCCCTCTCTCCCTTTCAATGAAGCTGGATTGCAATGAGCCTCCTCATCCTCAAATTCAGTCCAAGTCACAGAATGCCGGTGTTTACTCTCGGCCTTTGGAGAAATGGGAGGAGACATAATATATAACCATGTCACCTCATTACTGATAGTCCTTGAAGCCTCAGCCTCAATTTCGTAATTGGAATTGCAGCGGATACATGGCCAGTATTCATCATACTCGAGAATGAGGTCAATTGACTCAAGAGGAAGGTCACATAGGAAAAGGTTGCAGACAGAGGTTACACTGTCTTTGGTAGGATTTCCATTGTATGCTAGCTCTAATTTTTTGTAAGAGCAGAAGAAATTGTTGATAGAGTCAAGCTTGTAATTGTAAAAGTTCCGTACTGGCAGCATCGGCAACTAGTGATGGTTCCGGGTCGGGTTCGGGTCAGAAAATCTCAATCCGACCCGGACCCGGCTCCTTACTCAATCCCGGCAACTCGGGTTCAGGTTTCCTGTGCAAACCGGCTCTGGGTGATCCTGAAAATTTTGATGCAGTCAAAATTAAAATATGTACTGTTATATTTACTTTAAGTATATAGCAGATGTACTTCAAAGGGACATTGAAAATCATACTTACATACCCTAAAGGAGTCCTGTAATGCATGCACCTAATTTACAGTAGCAATAGTTATTTCATAACCTGTAAAGACTTTCTGTGAAAGTATTTAATATTGCTGTAAATGCCATAGTACTTTCATTAGACTGTAAGTAGTATTACTGTATTAGCTTATAGTCATAAGTGGATACTAGTAACTAATCTAACAGTTGTGCTAGTACAACAACTTATTAGGTTTACTAACCATTAGTTACTAGTATAACAATCAGATTAACTACTAGTGCAATGACTTATCAGTACAATGAATTATTAGTACTACTAACTATTAGATTAGTTACTAGCACAACAACTTTGAGTACTAGTATAATCACTAGATTAGTTACTAGTGCAACATATTGGTACTATTATAACCATTAGATTGGTTATTAGTACAACTTATTGGTGATACCAACTAATAGCTACTAGTGTGACTTATTACTACATGTACTAGTACTAATACCAGTACTAGTAAAGTATGACATTACTTATATACATGTAACTACATCTATCAGCACTTATAGGTGCTTATTTTACCAAAAAATGTCAGGAATTGAGATTTATAAATTAGGACTTAGGGGTTAGTATTAGGGGTTAGGGTTAAAGGTTAGATGGGTAACAATAAACAAATCAATATACCATGTTTGAAGAATACCACCATGGTATTACCACCACCATGGTATTACTGTCAGCGACTAGTTCCTCACAACATGAGGTACCAGGCGTCACGACTTTAGATTTAGGCAAAGAGACGAATGATGAAGAAAATAGAGGATGATATTGAGAACTAGGAGGTATTGACGAAATTGAAGCTAAGGATTATGCTACAGCTACAACTACTATATATACTAAAGTATGGACCCTAAACCCATAGCCCTATACCCTGACCGTGCGGTAACAATGCATGAAACAATGAAAGACAACAAGTAAACGACAATAAGTAATGATAAGTCGATTGTACAAGTATGGACATGCTAGCATGTGTTATGATCGGAAACAATCATACTCTGATTGACTGAACTTTTAATATACAAATTGATTAGTACAGCTGCGCGTCTTGAACAAGCGCATGCTTATAGATATACAAGAGTAAATAAAAGGAAATGATAAGGAAATAATACCATGTGTTAGATTAGATAAGAAAGTTCGTAACATTACCCCCTCTTTAGGACGCGATTTCCACATCGCGCAAGCCTTGCGGTCATTGATTCGGTAGGTAGGGAAGTTGGGATTGGTGTTGTTAAAGATTCTGGGATGGGACGGAATAGGTGTTTGGGAAATAATGACATGGGTATTTCGAGTTTTTGAATTTCCTTTGATCGTGGTTTAGAGGGGTTTTTGTTGTGGAATTCCTTGATAGTGTCCTTTGCTTTATCAAGATTCGACACCGGTTCCCATGTCATTTCATGTGGTCCGTATCCTTTCCATTTGACCTTGTACGACACCTTCTTGCTCTTCTTATTTTGTTTCGAATCAACTATCTCTTCTACTTTGTACTCAGGTTCTTCTCCCTCGATCTCTATAGGTGGTGGATTTGTGTTTCGAGGTTGGTTCGGAAACTGCGGAGGGTGGTATGGTGTAAGGAGAACTTCATTGAAAACGTTATGAACATTTCTCCAGGTTTTCGGGATTTTGAGTTTGTATGAACTGTGGCCAACCTTTTCTAATATTTTGAAGGGTCCAAAACGTTTATCATCCAATTTCTTCATTGGACGACTTGTTGTAATGTTTATCCCTTCAAGCCATACCTTGTCTCCAATTTTGTATTCTTTTGACTCGCTATGTTTTTGTTGTAATAGCGTGTCATATCCTCAGCCGCTTTCTTTAGCGCTGACCCTACTTCTTCTCGTACTTTTTGCATATTATCTGCAAATTCTTGTGCCAATGGATTTGAAGATTTAAACTTCGGAGCAGTGCCTTTATAGGGATGACGACCCATATCAGCGAAGAATGGAGTAACTTTGGTGGCGGAATGAACTCGATCATTATATGCAAATTCAGCTGTTGGTAACCATTCATGCCAATCATGAACAAACGAAGATAATGTTCCGTTTCTTGGTTTGTTCGTTCCATTTGTCCATTGGTCTGAGGATGATATGCCGTGGTGAAGTTTGCTTCAATTCCAAGTTGTTTGTAGAGTTCTTTCATGAAGCCTGAGTGGAATTGTGGACCTCGATTGTGTACGATCTTTCGGAAAAGTCCATGGATGGGGAAGATCTTTTCTCTATACATTCGTGCCATTCCTTCTGACGTTAATGTCATATGAGTGGGAAAAAGTCTAATTCGTTTTGTATAGTGATCGGCGAATACGGCAATGGCATCAAATCCTCTGGCTTCTGGTAGTTTTCCGATTAGGTCAACTCCGATGAATTCCCAGGGTTCGGATGGTACGTTATGGGGATTAAGGTGACCGACAGGTTTGTTCCGATGAATTTTTGTGGCTTGGCATTTTTCACATCCTTTTATGTATATTTGGATGTCGTTTCCGACTCCTGGCCACCAATAGTTACGAGTTACAAGTTCCCACGTTTTGTATTGACCTGGATGTCCTCCGAGGATTGTATCATGGTGTTTCTTTATGATTTCTCCTCGCAACTCTCGGTTTTTTGGGATGTAAATGCGGTTTTTCCACGTGATGATTCCATCGTGTTTATTAACCCAATGTTTGTCTTTTCCATTCAATGCTTCAACTACTGATTTGTCTACGTTATTGATGTATTTTCTGATTTTGTCTATTATAACGTCTTCTGGGCTCTCGGTTTTGTGTGTAGCATTGATGAAGAATTCAGGTTTTAAAACAACGATGTCTTTGTTGTCGTTCACCCCCGTCTCAAGGTTTGTCATCCTTGACAAAGCGTCCGCTTTTCCCATGGAGGTTCCTGGTTTATGATGAAGGACAAATTCATATTCAGATAACTCCGTGACCCAACGTGCTTGTCTGTGATTGAGTTTCTGTGGTTTACGGAAGTATTGGAGATTCTGATGATCAGTCCATATTTCAAATGGTTCTCTAGCTCCCATAAGATATTGGCGCCATTCCGATAGTGAATCCATGATGGCCATCATTTCTTTGTCGTAAATTTCGTAGTTTTGTTCGACATCATTGAGAGATCTAGATCTGAAAGCTACTGGTCTCCATTTTCCGTCAACCTGTTGTGATAGGACAGCTCCGTTGGCAAAATCAGACGAATCAGCTTCTACTCGGAATTTCCCTTTGTCAAGTGGAATTACTAGTGTGACATCTTCAGCAATTCTTGACTTTACAGTTTCAAAGGCTTGGAACTCTTCGGGTCCCCATGACCATTCAGCATTTCCTGTGAGTTTGCTAAGAGGTCTAGCGACATGACTGAACCCTCGGATGAAGCGTCTAAAGAAGTTACAGAATCCTAAAAAGGATTGTATATTGCGTTTCTTCCTTGGAATTGGCCAGTCTTTGACTGCTTTGACCTTTTTTGGGTCCATTTTGACTTGTCCGTTTCCAACAATGATACCAAGGTAGTCAACATGAGGTGATTCGAATGTGCATTTCTCTGGTTTAAGGTAAAGACCATTCTCTTCTAGGATTTTAAGAACTTCATGTACAATACGATGATGTTCTTCAATGGTGTCTGTGAATACAAGAATATCATCCATATATACAATTACATGTCCTTCGTCAATGAGGCGTTTCAGAATATGATTCATGAATGCTTGGAAGGTTGCGGGCGAATTCGTAAGACCAAAGAACATAACCGTTGGTTTAAATAACCCTCGATTGGTTCTGAATGCAGCTTTCCATTCATTGCCATCCTTGATTCAAATATTGTTGTATCCCCATTGAATATCCATCTTTGTGAAGACTTTGGCATCCTTGAGTTTATTGATAAGTTCTTGAATAAGAGGGAGAGGGTAACGGTTTTTGATCATCATGTCATTGAGTTTTTGATAATCCTGAACTGGTTGTAAAGCACCATCTTTCTTTTTGACAAAGAAGAATGGTGATGCCATTGGTGAATTCGAGGGGCGAATACGTCCTGATCATAGGTTTTCCTCTAGGAATTCATCTAATGCTTTTTGTTCATCAAGATTTAAGGGATAAACCTTGCAATCAACAGGGGTAGAACCGGGTGTGAGTTCGATGGCGTGATCCCATGGTCGTCATTTAGGAAGTTCATCGAATCCCTGTTTATTGAATACAGCAGGGTGTTCTTTAACGTATTGGTCTGCTGTAGAGGGTTCTGATGTGGCACGTATGTGTCCATGATCTTTGACATAACCTTCCCAGTCGAATATAAAAAGTCTCTCTCCCTCTTCTAGTCGGTTAAGAGAGGTTCCTTCTTCTGGGTTAAGCCACCAAGGTATGTATCCACAACGGGTAGGACAACGGTCAAACGTAACGGTAGAATTGGTCCAATCTATGCTAGGGTTATGTTCTCGTAGCCAATCGAGACCAATGAAGATATCGGTGTTTCCAAGATTGGTAACCCCGAGTTCTATTCTTTCTACATGATCTCCGATGATTAAACAAACTTCTGCCATTGCTTCAATTGATCCACCGACGTTTAAAGTACCATCAGCATTGTATACGGCAATTTTGATTGGAAGTTTTCGGGTTGGGATGTTATGTTTCTCAACAAATTCCTTGTTGATACATGGTCCGGTTGCTCCACAATCTAGAAGAGCATCTGCTTCTATTTGATTGCCTCTTGTGATGTCTTCTATGATGACCGTTAATTTAAGGTCTTTGCCATTAGTGCCTCTTACGAAACGTTTGCATTTGAAGTTATTAACTGCTTCAATTGCATCAGGCACTGTCAATTTCCTTATTTCCATTACCGTTTGACCCGTTATTTCTCGTCGTCGGTTATTAGGAACCCAATTCCGTAATTCTCCGACTGCTCGAGATTCGTTCGATGTCCGTATACAATTAACCAACCATTCTGAGGAATTCAGAGCGAGCCTTACAGGTTTTTTAGTCTTTTCTGGAGATGGCAAAATGGGAATAGATTCAGGGGTATTTATTGTGTATGAAATACCACTATCTACATATATAAAATTGTCCATGTCCGAAGCTGACTGAGACTCAACAGGACCTGTGTTCACTGTTGAGATTTCACAAAACCCCAGAGCTTCCCGAGCTCTGTCTGGTCTTCTTCGCTGAGCATTGTAAATGCTTGTCGTATGGTCTCCCTTTTGTTCGGGCAGTCCCTCTTCATGTGTCCGGGTTGTCCACACCCGAAACATTTGAATGGACCTCGTGTCCTGCCCCGATCCAACTCCATTGGTTGACCGCTTCCTCCGTAGGTGACACCAGTGCCATCTTGTCGGTGAGGTTGCGTTGTCTGCGGGGTTGCTTTAGGTGCTTGCACCTGAATCTGGGGGGTGGGTTTTGAGTTGGAATACCAATTTCCGAAGCCCCATTGCTTCGTTTCATTGGCTCTTCTTCTCCAGAGTTCATTGAGGTCAACACACCTCTTCTTCCAGCCATCAAATGTGTCGGGTAAGGTTCCGACGCTATAAATACTGTCAATAATAGATTTATTGACTGCACGTGTTATTTTTTGCAGGATGTGCGTGTCGTCTTCTCCATATTCTGCAGTGCTGATTAGCACTTCAAAGCGTTCAAAGAATGCTGCTGCGGTTTCGTCTTTTCCTTGACGAATCCTTTCGAATTTCTCCCTGGCATCAGCATGTCTTGCCGTATCTAGGTATCGACTGTCGAGTTTCTTTATGAAATATGTCCAAGTCATATTCCATGTTCCTTCTTCTTCGGTGTAGAAACCTTCATACTGATTTTCTACCCAATCTTGTACTTTTTCTCCTTCCATGTAGGAGATTGCAACATTGATTCGTTCATTGTCTGAACGAATCCTATTCTTTGGGTCATTAACCCAAGAAACTAGTTTTCTCTTCCATTCTCGGAAGCTCTCTTTGTCTCCTTTAAACATCGGAGGTTCCTTCAAGAGAGACTTTCCATTATTGGAAGTCGTTGGTTCCGCCCCGGGACGTGTCACGGTCCATCCTTCTCGTATAAGGAATGCGGCGAGTTGTTCTGGGGTAGGAATAGGGGTTTCTGGGGTAGCGGAAGTCGTGGTTTGTGGTTCAGACATAGTAGGTGTGGAGGAAGGAGTTGTAGTTTGGTCAGATGGAGTGGGAGGTCTGGAGTTACGAGCTCGGTATGTTGTACGATCCAGGATGTTGAGAGGTGAATGTGATCAATGACTCTTGGAATATAAAATGATGAAAAATGGAAGATAAAAGAAATAGAAAGGTGAAGGAATATGAATGTGATAAAATGAATATAACGCAAATGCGTGAAGGTTGTGTGAAGAGTGTTCACAAACAGTCTTTGCACTTGTCTTGCTGACTTAACATGGCTCTCCGACTAGGAATGGAGCAACGTTCCGTGCGCTATGACCCCTCTCCGAAGATTGGTTATCAGTCAAAAGCTTTCAACTACCAGTACTACGAGTCGGGCTCAACGTTACTCGTGTTGTACTATTGGTGTTTATAAGTCTATTCAGATGCAACGATCTGTAAGGCAAGAAGTTGATAGAACGGTGAGCATGATATGCGGGATGAGAGAATTATGATCGCATAGCGTGAAGGATATAAAACGTGAAATCTTGAGTAGCAAGAAATCACAACAATATTGAAGAGTACTGTCAACCAGTTTCAACGATGAGCAGCAATTCGTGACAAGTGGGACAAGGCAGCTTCAATCTTCTGTCAGCGACTAGTTCCTCACAACACGAGGTACCAGGCGTCACGACTTTAGATTTAGGCAAAGAGACAAATGATGAAGAAAATAGAGGATGATATTGAGAACTAGGAGGTATTGACAAGATTGAAGCTAAGGATTATGCTACAGCTACAACTACTATATATACTAAAGTACGGACCCTAAACCCATAGCCCTATACCCTGACTGTGCGGTAACAATGCATGAAACAATGAAAGACAACAAGTAAATGAAAATAAGTAATGATAAGTCAATTGTACAAGTATGGACATGCTAGCATGTGTTATGATCAGAAACGATCATACTCTGATTGACTGAACTTTTAATATACAAATGGATTAGTACAGCCGCGTGTCTTGAACAAGCACGCGCTTATAGATATACAAGAGTAAATAAAAGGAAATGATAAGGAAATAATACCATGTGTTAGATTAGATAAGAACGTTCGTAACAATTACCACCACCATGGTAATACCATCACCATGGTATTACCACCACTACGGTAATACCATCACCATGGTATTACCACCACTACGGTAATACCATCACCATGGTATTACCACCACTACGGTAATACCATCACCATGGTATTACCACCACTACGGTAATACCATCACCATGGTATTACCACCACTACGGTAATACCATCACCATGGTATTACCACCACTATGGTAATACCATCACCATAGTATTACCACCACCATGGTAATACCATGTGTATTGAGTGCATGGTAATACCACCATGGTATTACCATGGTGGAATATGCCAGGCATTTACCCCTACTTAGGCCCAACTTGGAAGGCAAAATTTAAGCCTAAGTAGGTATATTTTAGTAGGTGACTGAAGTGTATTATTAGACTTTACTAAGTACTACTAATTGCTAAGTTGTAAGTACATATAGTAAGTACTTACTGGATCCAGAAACTCAGGGCTCTATCACTAAGACAAAGTAAAGAGTTGGCTCCTATTAAATACTATTTGAGATGGTAATTTTCTGATTCCATGTGAATATATTAAGTATTAGTGTTGCTAGTCCTACTTAATACTTGTTTAGCTTATTGATCCTTAGGTTTATTGTACCAGGTATCTTCTATTAATGATATATCTAGTATAATATACCTAATACATCAGTATGAGGCATTTTTATTTAGAATCTTCTGGAAAAGATAACAAACTGTGGCCTAAGACATGTAAATTTATTGAGCATTTTAAAAAGCCGGGTTTCTGGTTGAGTTCCGGGTTTAATTATCTCAAACCCGACCCGGACACAGACCTACTGGCTGACCCGGAACCCGGAAAAACCCGGTCAACCTGGTAACATCACTATCGGCAACAAACAGGAGGATGATATTTTGATGATATTATCAATATAAATACAGCCATGTTGAAAGAATATGTGTTTATTCTCCATCTGAACAATTCAATGCACACCGCCAATAGTTATGCTGCTGAAATGGTAGTGGTTACCATTTCAGCAGCCCTCAAATGGAATACCTCAGCCAGCTTCTGTAATATGTGTTTTCAGGTCAGCTGAAGCAGATTACTTCAGGTCTTGTCCAAAAAGAAGTCATTTTGGGAAGACATTTCCTTCTGAAGTCCTCAGAAATATTTATATACTATAATCTCCTGAAAAAGTACATTTCCCTTATGTATTGAATTAATTCATTTTCCATAATACTTCAGTCAGACCAAAGCATAATTATTGGCAGTGTGATGTGTGCCACAATTGCTGGCATATACCAAGGGGCTGCAAAGGATTAAGTACCCAACCAGGGGTCAGTTAGTTAGTCTGGCCATCAGGCCTGAAAAAAAGTTTAACATCCCTCCAAATAACCAATTTGTGGGTCATTTGTGGGACATTTTCAAGTATCATGGGCCCTTGCTGCATTTTGACTCCAATTTGACTCCAACCAAGCCACGCACCAGCATTATTAATAATTCTTTCTCAACCAAATCACAAAATTGGCTTGAAATTGACAAGCATTCATTGAAGTGTTCATTCCACAAATAATTCATGGAGTGAAGCTAACTACTATCTTATTCTTGCTGGGATACTGTATCCTACACAGTAACTAATATTCCACAGAAAGCCTACATCTTGATTCTTGGGCTAATAAACTCCTGCGCACCCGGTTAAGCTGTACTTTTTTTTTGTTGCATCATCATCAATTGCCTCCAGAATCTGGAGTCCAGATCATACTAAAGCTGTACAATGATGCTGGGCTTGAGGGGGGGGAGGGGGGGGGATCTACAGAAAAACAGTGATTAGATAGGTGTAGGTCAGAAAAATATCAATATTAGCTACAAGGGGCTGCAAACTTTCAAAAAGGTGACTGCAGGCCGAACTTTTTGGAACCAGCCTTTTGGTTGGACTAACTAACTATGTAAGCGTTCCCACACACCATGTATGGTATATCAAGATTAGATATTGTATATTTCTTCCTCGGAGCCACTACTGTACTCGCATGTATGTAGGCAACCGTCATGTGACCATCACGGTCAGAGGTTAGGCAATGGGCCTGGATCTGACCGTGACAGAGGCCCAATAAGGCAACCACTTACTCAATAGGCTGTCTCCACCAGTCCCCATTTCCAATGTTAGATGTAGTGTTACTTGGTTACATAGGATACTAGTGTTGTTTGAAAAAAAAATCCGCTTTTTTGCCCTTTTTTCTTGCTTATTTTAAGAATTTTCTCAATGTCACGGTCCCAGGCTAGGCAACCGCCCCAAATTTCACCGTGACGTCACGGTACTCTGGCAACGCAACAGAGCCTCCGTGACCGTGACCGTTGCCTACATACATGCGAGTACAGTAGTTAGACTATCCCTTGACTATCCCAAGTTTTTCGATGGCATCTATGGACTATTTATACTGTGGATTTTGGATAGACATCTTTTAAAAATATCATGACTGATTCAGGGATAATTCTTTTTGGCAACCCCATTGCCAGTAACAACCCCCTCAGCAACCCCACATAATGCTGGTGGTTACATCAGTGTCGAGGTGGGTCACACAATGCCATAGAATGCCACACATAGCTAAAACAACAATGATTCATTGGCAGGTAAAGTAGCCAGTGTGTATACAGAAAGTAGATATACTAAACAAGATAATATGTGTAACTGTATGAAGTACCAGATATAAGTTGACATAAGTTGGAAGCATGGAGGTGTGAGAGGAAGTAGCTCAGGATGCAGTGGTAGTTATTGCGCGGATTTTTATTTGGACAGAGAGCAACAATGAAAGCTGGGCGGTTCAAAAACTATGGAAGATGTCAACTAAGAAATTAGTTATAATGGGACAAGAAGACGGAAAAAACACACCAAAAACCCTGTCCTAATATATATCTCCTGCTCGTGTGTCCATCTCCTTCAAATGGTCTCAGAATCTTGACCTTGCATTGTTCAGAAAATGTAGCTGTGTGTATTAAGGATTGAGGGCTGCAGGTGACACAGGGGCCAGGGCACACAAAAATGATGAGTCTAAAGGCAGCATAGGCATTTGTGCATTGCAAACAGTACATGCGACAGTTGCGGCGACGTGGCAAAAGGAAGGAGGCATTGAATAAGCGCTTAGCGGCGAAGGTTCGGAGTGACCAGTGATCCTGAGGGTTGTTGAGGGTTGTCGCATGGCAATGGGGTTGCTAAAAAGAATTATCCCTGATTCAGACTGAACTGTTGGATCTTGGGACTATCTAAAACTGTGTGACTGGTGTGACAAAAGGGTGACTGTTGTCCTAATAAAATTATTGGAAATGGAGTAATTCAGAGAGGAGCTCAATCAGGCATCTGGTGGTACATGGAATGAACTAAGGAGGACCCAAAAATACCCCAAACCACTCATTTAAAGGGGTGTCAAACTTTTTTTTTTCTGGCCTGATGGCCGGACTAACTAACCAACCCCCGGTTGGGTGCTTAATTCTTTGCAGCCCCTTGAGTAGCTATTCCCCACTTACTCATGTGCTGAGGAATTGAACATTGACCTAACTCTTCAGATCTAGATTCATGTGGTGAGGAGAGCATCAACAGAAGCTATTCCTTACTTACTCACACAAGGGGGTGCAAAGTTTCGAAAGGATGGCTGCAGGTTGAGCTTTTCGGAACTGACCATTTAGTCGGACTAACTACGGAAGCATTCCCACGGCATATATTTGGTATATCTAGATGAGACATCAATTACTACCTGCGTTTTCCATTACCGCTGCTGCTACAAGCCTCGCAGGTCCAAGTCTTGGTATAAAAATGAAGCGAGACACATTCCATATGATACTAGGTGGTTAAATCAGTATGGCTGTCTAATGAAATTCAATATCACTGACCCAAACCGTCTTGCAACCCTTTGTTTGACACTGAACAGCTCTCTGAGCTGCATTGTCCTCCGCTGAAACAGTAGTCCCACAGATACAGTCTGACAGCCCGGGTAATTCAATGCGCTTCCGCTTCTGACTGGAACGTCTACTTGGTTCTCCCATTGCATCAGTGTTAGCATCAAGATCTAACCCAAACTCAGCTGAGTTCCTGGGGTTGTATTCATATACCAACTGATCAGATTGACCGCACTCTTCAGATTTAAACTCAGGCGCTGATGTTTCTGCAAAAGACTAAGATTAGGAGGCAGAGAGAGAAAATTAAAGGAGTTTCTGAAAGCTCACTGCTAAAAGATTTTATCCACTCTTCACCATGAACAAAGTTTTGAAGATTGAGGGAAACTTTATGGGCTCTGGAAATCAACACTTTCATATTGGAAAACATGAGTCCATCACGATACTCCGGAGGAATCCAGAGAAAAAGAGACCCATTCGAGCCACAAAGCCATCCATCAGGAGATAAGATGAATTTCTTGAAAGCAGGATTTGACTGTACTTGATAATGGCCAGGATGCCAGGGACAAAATGACAAGGAAAATGTGGAAGGTAAATCAGATGAAGCAACTGCTGAGAATGTCAGCTCATCTGATATTCTGGCTGAACCCGGAAAATTTGGCATACCATCAGGAGAGAATGCAACAGATGTAACAGTGTTTGTGTGCCCTTCCAGTGCTTCTCCTTCTGGCCTGCTAGTTTCTGCATTCCAAATTCTGACTGAGTCATCATGTGAGCCAGACACAATTCTTTTGCCATCAGGAGAGAATGCAGCAGATGTAACACTGTTTGTGTGCCCTTCCAGTGGATCTCCTTCTGGCCTGCTAGTTTCTGCATTCCAAATTCTGACTGAGTTATCATCTGAGCCAGACACAATTCTCTGGCCATCAGGAAAGAATGCAACAAATGTAACCAAGCTTGTGTGTCCTTCCAGTGGGTCTCCTTCTGGCCTGCCTGTTTCTGCATTCCAAATTCTGACTGAGTGATCCCATGAGCCAGACACAATTCTCTTGCCATCAGGAGAGAATGCAACAGATGTAACATTGTATGTGTGCCCTTCCAGTGGATCTCCTTCTGGCCAGCCAGTTTCTGCATTCCAAATTCTGACTGAGTTATCATATGAGCCAGACACAATTCTCTTGCCATCAGGAGAGAATGCAACAGATGTAACTATGCTTGTGTGCCCTTTCAGTGGGTCTCCTTCTTGCCTGCCAGTTTCTGCATTCCAAATTCTGACTGAGTTATCATCTGAGCCAGAGACAATTCTCTTGCCATCAGGAGAGAATGCAACAGATTCAACTGTCCTTTTGTGCCCTTCCAGTGGGTCTCCTTCTTGCCAGCCAGTTTCTGCATTCCAAATTCTGACTGAGTGATCCCATGAGCCAGACACAATTCTCTTACCATTAGGAGAGAATGCAACAGATGTAACCATGCTTGTGTGCCCTTCCAGTGGATTGCTTTCTGGCCTGCCAGTTTCTGCATTCCAAATCCTGACTGAGTTGTCATGTGAGCCAGACACAATTCTCTTGCCATCAGGAGAGAATGCAACAGATGTAACCCCATGTGTATGCCCTTCCAGTGGGTCTCCTTCTTGCCAGCCAGTTTCTGCATTCCAAATTCTGACTGAGTGATCCCATGAGCCAGACACAATTCTCTTGCCATCAGGAGAGAATGCAACAGATGTAACAAAGTTTGTGTGCCCTTCCAGTGGATCTCCTTCTGGCCTGCCAGTTTCTGCATTCCAAATCCTGACTGAGTTGTCATGTGAGCCAGACACAATTCTCTTGCCATCAGGAGAGAATGCAACACATTCAACCCAGTCTGAGTGCCCTTCCAGTGGCTCTTCTTCTGGCCTGCCAGTTTCTGCATTCCAAATTCTGACTGAGTGATCCCATGAGCCAGACACAATTCTCTTGCCATCAGGAGAGAATGCAACAGATGTAACCCCATGTGTATGCCCTTCCAGTGGGTCTCCTTCTTGCCAGCCAGTTTCTGCATTCCAAATTCTGACTGAGTGATCCCATGAGCCAGACACAATTCTCTTGCCATCAGGAGAGAATGCAACAGATGTAACAAAGTTTGTGTGCCCTTCCAGTGGATCTCCTTCTGGCCTGCCAGTTTCTGCATTCCAAATCCTGACTGAGTTGTCATGTGAGCCAGACACAATTCTCTTGCCATCAGGAGAGAATGCAACACATTCAACCCAGTCTGAGTGCCCTTCCAGTGGCTCTCCTTCTAGCCAGCCAGTTTCTGCATTCCAAATTCTGACTGAGTTATCATATGAGCCAGACACAATTCTCTTGCCATCAGGAGAGAATGCAACAGATGTAACGTCCTTTGTGTGCCCTTCCAGTGAGTCTCCTTCTTGCCTGCCAGTTTCTGCATTCCAAATTCTGACTGAGTCATCTGATGAGCCAGACACAATTCTCTTGCCATCAGGAGAGAATGCAACAGATGTAACAGTGTTTATGTGCCCTTCCAGTGGGTCTCCTTCTTGCCTGCCAGTTTCTGCATTCCAAATTCTGACTGAGTGATCCCACGAGCCAGATACAATTCTCTTGCCATTAGGAGAGAATGCAACAGATGTAACCATGCTTGTGTGCCCCACCAGTGGGTCTCCTTCTTGCCTGCCAGTTTCTGCATTCCAAATTCTGACTGAGTTATCATTTGAGCCAGACACAATTCTCTTGCCATCAGGAGAGAATGCAACAGATATAACTGATTCTGTGCTCCCTTGTAGTCGGACCTGCAACTGTGGCCACCATGAATTATGACCATAGCATAAACTGGCTACCCTTGAGAAATATGAGCAGTATGCTTTCCGAAGCATTGATTTTTTGGGAATAAATGGTAATGCTGAAATATAAAGATGTGGAGTGGAGTCCACAAGCACCTTTCCAAATACCTCAGCAAATTTACTTATTTCATTTACCAAAATCTCCAAATCAACCTGAACAGAACAAATCTAGATACCATTTGATTAGCTCAGAAGATAATATCAGATTTCATTATCTACATACCATCCACTGTTTCACATTCTCCATGCTTCGAAAAATCACATTGACCTGGTTGAGAATGCTCAGAACTTCCATCCAGTACAGTGAGAATCCGTAGAGAAATTTGTTCATCAAATCCATAAGAGAGCTATTGGGATCTAGGGCTTTTAAATGCAAATCCCAAAAGCAACAAGCATAAGATAGCTCAGGTGTGATAAATTCCACTATCTCAGATGGGAGGTCTGCATTATGTACATATGAGCTCTTTAAGTTGCACATATTGAAATGTAGTTTTTTAACCATAAATTTTAAACTTCCAACTGCTAAAATAGTATGTCCCTCTGCCAAGTCAATTGCATACTCTCCACTTCTCTCTTTATCTAATAAAAAATCACGGATTGATGTATGGACTGGCCACACTGGGATTTCAGACCTGTCTGCTCCAATAAACAGAGATCCCAAATATTGAATTACAACATCTTCCTCCCCCTCCTCCTCCTCCTCCTCCTCCTCACTACCTTGCTGACCATGTGCCAATTTTAAGCTTGTTAATGATGCTCGTGAAAGAGGTACAGAAGTTGCCAAAACTTGTGAAACAGCTTTTCTGTATTCATTCATAATGTCTTCATCACTGACATCAAAAAGGGACTCCAGGATGTCTTTATATAGCTTATCAAGAGGATATAAATCATTACTGTTTGGGCCAAGTTTCATGAAGCGTGAAACTTTCTTTTTGACATTTACTCCTGGTTTATTTATCTGATACAAAGCATTACACACTGTAAAAGCCCATTGAAAGTACCCTTCTGACATTTTTGCCAAAGCTTTACAATGGGTTTCATTTAAAGAATGGTGCCTAATGAAATATTCCATTCTGTGATGCACAAAATGATAGATATCATTCTCTGTTTGTTTTAAGTGAGCCATATCTTCACTCTGTGGAGCATTTGAACAAGTTTGCAAAATTTCCATAATATCTTTCTCCTGCCGAGATGTGGCCAAAAAGCAGTAATTCTTTGGAAACTTGTATGCTTCTTTAGTTAATGAAGTCATCAAGCTCCCCCTTTCTGCCTCATCACTGCATTCATCCAATGCATCTATAATAATTACTACTGGGTCACTATGGTTGACCATTTCTGCTGGCTTCAAGACAAGATTGTCCCAATTTTCTTTGATGTTAGCATTGTCCAGAATGTATGGATCATTGTCCATTACTTCAATCAAAGCCTTTGCAAAACCAGGCACATTCAGTCCAAGATTATAAGCAATACTCTGAATGGCCCGGGTTGCAGTCCGCTCTCCATGGAATGTGCGATTGAAGCAAAAAAATCCACCAAGACAGTTCATCTTCTTGAACTTTTTGCCAATGGTATGGCTGATGGCAGATTTACCTGTTCCAGCAGCACCATGGAGAATAAATGCCTGAGGAGTATCCTCTTTTCTGTTCATTGCCCATTGAGTTATTTCCTCAATGATTTGGATTCTAGTTCCCTCCAGACATTCTTTGTCTGTCTGAATATGGGCATTGAGAACAGGGTTTAACTTGTGGGCAAGTTTCTGTTTAATATTTTCTGTAGAATTAATTTCAGCAACTGAAAAAATATGTCAACAAATATTTACTTGCCTTGTGGTCCAAAATTGTAAGTTGTACTCTTGTATTGATTTCCTTGAACGTTACTGAAATCTCCATCATAGATGGTAAAATCGTGAGCGTTGGAGAACGAAGACATGGTGAGATCGGATTTTGAACAATCGATGATGGTGGTTGATGTGCAAGATGGAAATGTCACACTGTCACAATTGAAGTTAGTCATGCGGATTAATTAGGGGCAGATTAAGGGCAGGTTTGAGAAATGTACTCTGCAACGATGATCAAATCTCGATTGCGCAACTTCCACATCGATACTCGTTCTTCAAATTGTCCTCTAATTGGGCCTAGCTAACCGTCCTATTGAGTACCAAATTAAAGTGCTGTATTATTCACGGGGGTAGTCATCCGGGTAAATACCAGCCGGCATTGACTCTTAGGCGCTTCGCCGCTATTTTCCTTCCTTGTTTGAGTTCTCAGTCTAGGCATACTATAATCATACGAATGATACGTTATAGGCACTAGTAGGCACATAAAGTGTAATGTACATATAGAAATTAGAGCGAGAAAATTTACTCTATGATTAAGGCAATGAAAGTTAAAGAAACGACGATCCATGTAATAAAGAATCGTAGTTGGCCATCTGGAGGACAGAGCTCGGTTATGCACGTCTTGGACATCTTTCCCGGTATAGGTATACCTGCCGAAAGAAAGAGATTTCTTGGCTTCATTCGAGCTGGTAACAAGTGCAGATTTTATGCAAAGAATATGGCAGTATATGCCAGCAAAGCACCGAGCGTACTTGGAAGATCTTTCCAGATCTTCGGAGCTAGCGTCAATACGAACTGCAATCGAGAAAACGACAGAGCTTCATGGGCCATAAACAAGGTAGTCCAGGTTCTGAAGCATTTTAAGAATCCTCACCTACAGAGTGCGTGGTGGTTTTCAAGAATTACAGAAATGGAAGAACCACAGATTGTTAGCGCCACTGCCGTGGCAATCCCCGACTGGCCGCATTGTCCAAAATCAAGACTATGAACGTATCACGATAATTGGGAACGGCCCGGATGACATGGCGAAACTTGTAACGCGCGTTATCACCCTTTGAGCCGTCATACATACCACTTCGAAGCTAGAATGGAGAGTACCCGCAGAAACATTAACACACAGGCTCAATTCCATTTAATGGCCACAGCGGCAAATCACCAATAAATGACAACGTCTCTATTGAATTTTATTAGCTAGAATACTAGTACTTAAATTGTATTATTACAATCTTCGCGACGAAGTTTGCGCGGGCCAACGAAAACAATTGTGATTAAATTGTTCAAATCAGAAGGTGACCAAAGAAGAGTAGTAGCATTGGCGAAAAGATTCATTGGATGAGCGCATGTATTGCCCCACAATTGGAGTGGATCTGTCTCAGAAGAGCTACCATAAATACGGGCAACATGAGCAGTTGTAGGATACAATGCGCAAGCCATCTCTTCAGCCCAAGTTATGTCTTGTAAATCAAGGGGGAGCTTGCCGCGATACAAGTTATTGTTCAATGCCAATCAAGACATATCGTTCTTTGAAAGGGCGCCATAGCATTGAATACACAAATACCATTCAACTTGTGTACATGCTTCATCTGTAGCACGAATACCTTTGGGTTCCAAAAGGAGGCCATCCAAAGATTCATGTATGTATCTGAACCATGAAAGAGGTGTATGCTTGAGAATGTAATTATTAGTCACGCGAAGATTGTCCAGTGGAGGTAGAGCTGCAAGGGGAACATATGAACCACTTCTCAGTCGATCCTCCGCACCGCATGAAGCGCAAACTGATAGAGGTTTGTATTGAATTGAATTCCGGTAGGATGCAAAACATTCCTTGATTATAGAGTCAGGTACAGGCTGTGGCTATATTTCTTGAGCTGCTTCTAAAGCATGAATTTCATTTGCGACTCGTTGAATGTGTGCTTCTTTTCTTTCAAGGCATTTGCGATTGTTGAGAGAGCCTGGAACAGGAAGACCAAGATTAAAATTTGTTGTATAAGTAGAGAACGCAGACAAAATGGCACTGAGAATAGACGGAGGATAACCGCAACCTTCCAGAATCGCAAATATTAAACTGCAAACGTCATGCAAAGTATCGCTGTCAAAGGTATCAAAGTTCTTGCTAAGGTAACACTCAATAAGTGTTTGATTGGACACCATATACAAAGAGAGAAATTGCCATTGGAAAACCTTGCTCAAGAGCGTAAAAATGTCATTGGATTCAATATAAACTTTAATATTGGGTGATCTGAAATGGTAGAACAAGGTGCCTGTGTGAGATGTAGATTTGACTGGTAGGGAGTTCAACAATTGATCAACATCGCAGGAAGGACTGGTGCTTGCTTCAAGGAAGGCAGAAACTCCACCTGATGATAAGAGTGTGATTCACGGTCGGCAGCATCCTCAGGCAAAGCTTTGACAAGAGACCGGTAAATAACCAATCCAAACTGGGAACAAATTGTTCCATAGGTGTTAGGTCCAGATTGGATAGTAGGCTGTAAAACGCGACACTGTTCCAAAACAAAATTGACCAACAAGAGTTTATTTTTTGACGAGGCAGGGTGATGTGGGACAGAGTACTGTACCGTTTCGACCAAAAGTTCAGTCACAGGTCACATCGACCCAAAATGAACAGTTCACAACAGGCTGTCACCGGTCACTCTGGGTTGTGAACACCGTGACAACCAAAATAGACAAAAAAAATTCCTCAAAAGTGGTCCAAAAATGCTGAAGAAATTCAAATTTTGCTCAGTCTACCTGCAAACAAGCCAGGAATGACTCCAGAAAATAAGGTAACAAATTACTGGGCCCTTGTGCAGTGGTTTAGTGAACCCCTACACACTGTGCAAGTGAACTGTTCACAACTATGTCACAGCTCACTTCCATCTGTGAACACCAAAAATCCTGAACAGGGCATGTCATGGGTCACATACCGTGAACTTTTGGTCGAAACAGTACAGTACGGAAATCAGATATTTGCAAGCAATTCAATTGTTCACAGTGAAGGTCTTCAAATCCAGTGACGGCCCAACGCAGGACAGAAGATAAAGTGAGAACATAAATAAAGATCCTTTATAGACATGTTATATGCTTTATTCAAGGTCAAAGTCCAATGCACTTCAAGACGATGGGGGTAGACAAAAGGGTCAATGTATCATGTATAAGCAAAAACGTGGCTAACGTGGAGCGCAGGAAAAAGTTACCTAGAGCAGCATTTTTGGTGGATTTTTGTCCAATCGCTGCAGACAGGACCCTCCCTTCCCTGTCGGGGATGAGGCCAAAGTGGGTAGAGATGCAACATGCCGAGCGAGAGTTAGATGCTCTTCCACAAGAATTCTGTATATTCTTTTTCAGAATATTCCGCGATTGCCGATTCCGTTACTTTGAACAGCTCTAGAGATTGCTGGCGGTACAGTCAAGGACAATCAAAGTCAATTAATTTGCCGAGCAAGATTCTGATTTTTTTGAGCCAAACGGTTGACAGATTTGAAACCAGGAAGGTGAAATACGTTTAAAAATGCACTTCCGAAGTTTTTCCCACGAGATTTAAGGGACGGCCAATTTTTTGGGCCATTTCAATGAAATTTCTACCTGTATTTCTACCTAATTAGGATCGAGGACAGCCTCTAACTGCATCATTGCACTTGCAGAAACAGCCCGATGCCCCTTCTGCTTGCGTACAGCCCATTCCGCCGCTTTCCCCTTTAGTCCGATCCGATATGCGCTCATGAATCTCCATGAGCGATTGATGAACCTGCGAATAACATCTACTGGACACGCATTGAGGTATTCTAAGGCTGTGTCTTTTGCATCCTGGAATTTAACCTTCGGAACTTGCCTGTAACGATATTTTACCCAACCCCAGTACTAAAGAAGTTTGTTGATAAAAAGCAAGTACTGAGATTGACTCGAGAACTCACCATTTCAATCGGATTCAATTCACAATGAAACTTCGGAAGAAAAATGCAATTGTGACCTGCTTCAGTGATCAAGGTCTCGAGCATTGAGGGCTGGTTAACAAAATCATCTTGTTTGCTGAGAAGCCGGGCCATGCAGCAAGTCTCATTCTCGAAAGGGCAGACAGGCGAGCATTTGGCTTTCATGTTCTGAACATCAAAGCCGCGCTCTTCAAGAACACGCTTCATGCCTTTTGGTTTGCCATCAGGAAGGGTCATCTTCTGAGGCTTTCCACGGAGCTCAACAGTGGGATTGGATTGGGGAATGATCGTGTCCTTCTGCTTGCGCTGTTTGCCGCCATCATTCTTGTTCATCTCAAATGCCTTGAGTGCATTGGGACCAAGAGACGCGTGAGCAGAGGACTGATCGAATACAAAGAGAGCCTGACAGTTTGGATGCGCCTCTTCAAAGATGCTGATTGCCTTCCTTATCTGCTCAAGAAGCTGTGCAGTGTCCCACCAAGCATCACCTTGAGATCCTGGATAAATTATCTCTCGAGCATCTCGTATAATTTTCCCGCACGCATCACGAACAACAAGCCGCCCAGTAACTTCATTGATTAAGTCCGAAACGTGAACAATACGGCCTCGAGTTTTCTTCTGCAAGATGGTTTGATTCAGTCCAAGCCTGCATTCACATTAAAGAACAAAGCAGGAGCTACTGAAGCATTGAAAACTCACCATGCTGAAGTCTTGTATTCGAGTGCATGGAAACTCGACTCATCATGCCATTCCGTGATGATCTCCTTCTCCCCAGGCTCAAGGATAGGTTCAACACGTTTTAATTGAGGTCCTTCATACTTGGCCATCCGACATTCATACTTTGCCATTGCAGGAAGGAAGACCTTATTGCGATATTTGACAACATCAGGTCGTTCATGACCATCAAAGTAAACACCCTTCCGCAACACTGTCAACCGCCATCCGAGAGTAACAAGCCAACGACGAGCTGTCCGAAGGCATAAAGGACGTTCACAAGTAATGCCGAGGCTGGGAAGAATGGTCTGGTTGAGAGCCGTTTGGAATTTGTAAGGAGTGACGGTGCCAACTTCCTGAGCAGTCAACCATGCTCGGGCAGCTTTGCAAGTGGATTCGTCAGTAAGTAAGGTTCGAGAGTTGCGTTTCCCTCCTCTCTTCTCTTTCGGAAGCTGTTCAAATAGCTGGTAGTGTCGTGCCAGACTGCGGACTTGACTCGCAAAATGAATCCCACTGCCAGTGCCTTCGTACCATTGAAGTGCAATTTCATGACTTGCTTGCATCCGCGAGAATCCCTTCAGTCGGAGCGTCGCAAAATTGCGAATAATCAAAAGCTAGTTGATACTCGACAATGGCAACCCTCCCTTCTTTCCTTTCGTGAGGTCTTTCTTAATCTGCTCTCGCAGTTCCTGCCATCCTCGAAACTCAACAGTTGCGGATCCGAGATTCTCATCAAGTTCATCCTCCCATGCCTCTCCTGCAAGATCGGCTTGAGTTTCTGCATTAACGGAGTCTGCTGCTGTGCCAACGAATACTGCAGGATCATCCCACTGCAGTGTGGGCTCAACTGTCTCCTGACGGATTGTGATTGGCTCACTGTCATCGTCGTTATCAAGATTGTTGTTCCCAGGCCTGTTGGTCTCCCAATTCAACAGGCTCTTCTGATTCGACTCTCACTGGCACATCGACCTCAACTGGATCACGAGGAGCAGCGGAGGATGTTGAAGGAATGGGTTCAGAGGTGGATGGAGCAGATGAACTGGGTGGTGGAGATGGATTATTGGCAGCTGCAAGCATGCCTTTGACAATAGGTGCATCTCCAAAAAACCCGAATTTCTCTAGTGAGTTTTGAGTTTCCATTGCAGCTTTATAGCGGCGCCGTGTCCTGGGAGCCTTCTTTGCAATGTCAGGACCTTTTGCGTACTCCTTGGGTCGTGCTGTTTCAAATTCCGATTGAGTTCAGTAATATGGAAGGAACACCACACATACACTTTTGCTCCCTCTGCTGCCTTCGCTTTTTCCGGTTCTTTATTGATTCAGGGACCCAATCCTCATCTGCAACATCCTTGTCCATTGCAACAGCATACTTGTAAAGTATCTCCTGCATTTTTTCATCATCGAACCAATTATCTTCCCAATTCTCTGTTGCACACTCCTCCTCACTCATCTCATCAATATCCCGCTCTATGTACCCAAACCAACGTGCAAATCCAGTCTGTTCATCATCTATCCAACACTGATCAAGACCTTCCTCTTCGTTTGCTCTATCCGCAGGTTGGGGTGTATTTTTTTCCAGTTGATTTTCTTCATCCGAGTCAATGACCATTTCAGGATATTCCTCTACTATTGGCAAAATTCTGGGGGCTTCAGAGACATGGGTAGACTGCTTATTAAGGCCAGATGTATTCCGTTTGCGTTTAAGTGGTCTTCCGCGACCCATAGTGGGAGATGAGGATTGTCCGGCACCTTCGCGTCGTCCGCGCTTATTCAAATTTCCTTTTTGGGATGCAAAATCTTGGCACATATGATATCAATTTTATTGTCGATTCGAGTCCAGTTCTTCAAAAGGAGCATTTCCCGCACTTTCCCCTTTTTTTCCGACTTTTTTTTGGGGGTACGGCCAAATTTTTGGGGTCAAAAGCTCATATGTACATTTGTGGAAGATCGGCTCGTTGGAATACCTTTATTTAGGTCTAAATCTACTCTGAAAACAGTTTCTGTACTTTTCCGAAGCTTACTGAGATCCCAATAAATCGGTCAAAAAATTAATTGACTTTGATTGTCCTCGACTGTATAAGAAATTAAGAATCGATACGTCCAAGCGCGCGCTTAACGCTCCAACTCTTTCAGTTTACACAACGAACTGCTCTCAACCACTACTGACCTTCCTCGAACGAACTGCGGAAAAAGTACTTATCTCCATCCTGAGTTAATCAATATCAATCATCAACAGATTCAAACCGCAATTTCATTTTAGCTCCATGGACTTCCCCAGCGGATTCCCCAGTTGCTTGCGCGGAGATGCGGAGAAGCTGCATCCTACTACGAAGAAACTTCGCGTTGAATTGATTGGACGGGAGGAGAACTGATCTTGCCAAAAGCTCAGTCGCGGATGGATCTGGTCAGAATGTCTGGTGCACAACTCATCGTACGTTGCTTAGGTTCATCGTCTCACTTACGTTTCTTACCTCCGTTCTACCTAGCCCGGAGGACTGCTTGCACTCGGAGCTCCTTTCCTTTCGGGATCTCCAAGATGGCTTGTTAGTCGAGACCGCAACGACGACGCAGTTAAATCTCTTTCTAAAATCCGCAACCTTCCAGCAGATCATCCATACCTCATGGAAGTATTGAAGCTGCCGTTGCACACGAAAAGAGTCTCGCTGGTGCTGGAATTCTTGGACCTGTTCGCACTGTGTTTTCAGATAAGAGACTGATTGTGCGTTTACTGCTAGGTTCGAGTCTGTTCGCATGGCAAAATGCTACTGGTATCAACGCTATCAACTACTATTCGTGAGTCGTCCATGTCCTGCTCACATCCACTCGTTTCTCATCTAAGCTCTTCATGACAGGCCCACCATCTTCAAATCGATCAGCGTTACTGGAATGCATGCCAGCTTGCTCACTACTGGTGTTTACGGTATCATCAAGCTCCTCGGTGCACTCTTCTGACTCTTGTATGTCTTGGACTACTTTGGTCGTTGTCCAACCTTGATTGTAGGCTCGGTTGAAGGCGCATTTTGCATGTACGGTGAGTAGACATTATTCTATCCTCTACACATTGATCTAAAAACAATTTAGGCGACTTACATTGCCATCGCCAAACCTCAATTACACCCAACAACAACCTTGAGCTCTGGAGGAAAGATTGCTATAATCGTTCCTTATTGCCCGCTTCACTCCACAAATGGTACGAGAATTTTTTACTTGACCTCTCTTCGATCTTTTTACTCAACAAAATATTATGAACAGTTCACTGCCATGGGCTACGGCGTCTACTTCTTTTTCGCCAGTCTAATGGTTCTCTCCATCACCTTTGTGTTCCTGTTTGTTCCGGAAACCAAGCAGGTACTGTTGGGGAGGATTGAAGAGATTTTCGCTCCTGGGTTGCCAGCTTGGAGAGCGCATGGTACGGTTATGTGGGAGTTGAGATTGGAAAAGTATGAGTACGGGAATGGAGAGGAGAAGGATCAGGGGACTGTGGAGACTTTTGAGAAGGTGTGCCAGGCATCGGTATAGGTCGAGTCACGACAAACGACGGCTTTTTTAATTTGGGAATTTGGGATGAATGATGTACTGACACCATGTACTACTATTTAGCTCTTACGATATCACGCATGTACGGCTTGAATACGATTCAATGATGATCATACAACTATCTCGATGCAGCCTTGAAGCATTATACAGAATAGTAAATTTCTATAGAGCCTTGAGAGACATGATTTGACCATCCACGGAACTAAAGCAAATGTTAATTAACTCGGCGCAGACAATTGGCAAGTAGACACATACCCTCGCTTTAGCTATCAGCATAACCCGGTCCCCAGGCTCAAGCAACCTCACAAGCTCATGCCCAATTCCTTCTCTCCCTTTCGACGAAGTTGGATCGCGATGAGCCTCCTCGTCCTCAAATTCAGTCCAAGTCACGGAATGCCACCGGGGCTCTTTACTTGCAACGACATTACTTTGAATATGCCAGCCGTTGGGATCTGGTTCGGGGAATAATTCTTTGAGATCGGAAGAGTTAAATTTGGCGCCGAGGTTGAATGGGCTAGTAGGGTCGGAGGTGAGGTCAAGCCAAAAAGGGGATGCGGAAGCTCGGAATATAACAGCTTCAAACCAGCTCCATGAGCCGTTATATGTTCCTTGGATAAGATTCAATATCATATATCAGTTATTTTCCAAAGAAAATACACACCTTGGTCTACTTCTGTACTTGCCCATCCTTGATCATGGCTTTCCATTTGAAATGTGATCTTCCGTATCCTCCGATGTTTACTCTCATCCTTTGGAGGAATGGGAGGAGACATAAGATATAACCATGCTGCCTCGTTACTGATAGTCCTCGAAGCCTCAGCGTCAATTTCGCAATTGGAATCACAGCGGATACACGGCCAGTATTCAGCATACTCGAGAATGAGGTCAATTAACTCGAGGGAAGGTAGCTTAGAAAAAGGTCGCGGACAGAGGTTACATCGTCTTCGGTAGGATTTCCATGGTATGCTGGCTCTGATTCCTTGGTAAGAGCAGAAGAAATTGTTGATAGAGTCGAGCCCATGGTGGATGTAGTTCGTGACGTGACAGCATCAGGCTCAGCAATACGAACAGGCTGAGGAACACATGTGAAATTATCGATACAAATATAACCATGTTGGAAGAATACGTGTTTCTCTTCCATCCGACTCGCCATAACCAAGCACGAATACATCCATGCACTTGCAACTTCCGCCTACAAGTTGACTTTCTTTTCGTTTTTCTTTTTACCCCAGACTTTGGGCTTTTTCGAAGCAGGCCTAAGGAGCTAGTGGCAAGGTGGTAAGCTGCCTTTAATCTACAGAAGCTCTAGGAGGACACGCACCTGGAAGGAACACAGGAGCGATTCATCAACACTCATGATCGCACCAGCGTTTTCAAACTCTCCACAATAATTTGGCGCGGAGAACACGGTCACCAAGTGGCGTTTTGCGAAGAACTCGTATCCATCTTCAACGACCTTTTGGATAGCAGGAATTTTAGTTAGGCCGGGAAAGTAATCGAAAGTATTGTAGTACCTGATGAGCACGACAGATAAGGTCCATACCGTGTTTATCCAAGAATCGTTGCACGATATCTGGTCCAAAAGTGAACGAAACACCACGATCGCTTTCACCCCAGCCAGTAGAACCTGGTTCACTGGGATCCGCCCATAGTAGATCGCAGAGTAGACCTACAAATACGCGTTAACAGATGATTTACTAGCGAGAACGTCGCTTACCAGCGTCAGGAATATCTGTCGGACGCATGATACGTCGAATCTGGTCCATCGATTGCAAGTGAGGACTCAAGCCTCCATGCATAGCGAAAATCTTATCGTCAATAATCGCGGCAATGGGCATACAGTTGAAGCAATCTGTGAAGGTTTTCCAGAGTTTGATGTTGTAGCGACGCTTGCCTAGGTTTTTTGAAACAATCAGACCAGTGGGCTTGATTTTACGCGTAGAAAGCACACTTACACTCGTCGTAAAACCCATAAACCCTATTTGTACTGGCAACCTCATGATTGCCACGAAGGAGGAAAAAATTCTCCGGGTACTTGATTTTGTATGCCAAAAGTAAGCAGATCGTTTCCAATGAATATTTTCCTCTGTCGACATAGTCACCGAGAAAAAGGTAGTTCGCTTCGGGCGGGAAGCCACCGTATTCGAATAAACGCAGGAGGTCATAGTATTGGCCATGAATGTCACCTAAGAAACCAAGTAAGCAGTGTTCTTTCAGTTGCACCGTGACATACCGCAGATTTTAATTGGAGCCTCCAACTCCAGTAGGATAGGTTGCTGCAAGAAGATTTCACGTCCTCTGGTACAGAGATACCTGATTTCGTACTCGAGCAGCTGTACGTTTTTTCCGGGACGATTGCCTCGAACTGGAAATTAGGAAATTGGATGCGCATGTCAGTAGCTGTTTGTTGTACAAGTTGAAGTTCTAATTCTACATGCGCCTATGCGCCTGCCCTAAAGTCCATTCCATGTGACTCTACGTAGTACGCGCTCACCGCAAGCGCCGACCAAGTTCCAACGTTCTTCATGGCTCCAACCTGTTCCAACCTCCTGTCAACCTCTTTGCTTTCGGTGAGCGTACTAATGACTCGGAGTCAAAGTTGGATATATCTATGCTAATCATACAGGATATAGTTACAATATGTTTCTACTATACAACAAAGCTCGATGTACTACAAGACGACTAAATGGAAATGGCCATCTGCCAGCTTACCTTCCACCAATCTGTCAATAACCGAGTCTAGGTCGATCTCCGTCATTAGTGGATGCTGAATCCGTTGAGCAAGCGGGATGTGTTTTGGGCCTTCAAGTTTCACAGTTGTATTGCTGCTTATTCAAATTTCTGAAGCTGTTCGTTGAAGGAGGAAGGAATATCAGTTACAGCCGCGTACTACGAAAGAAGCTATGGGAGCAGGACAAACACCGACACTCACTGCTGCAGGATTCGACGTGGGTTCGAGAGGGAGTTGTCTGTGGGACAGGTGAATGCTATGGTTTAAGGCAAGATGCAAATATGACTCGAGCCTGAAAATATGACTCGAGTCAGTCCCGATTTACATTGACTCTTGTGGCTGAAACTTTGATATTATAATTGAAGGTCAGTCTTGCCCGCATTGCCGACGACACCTTGTGCTGTAGCTCCCTATCTAGTACATACATCTTCTGTCGCCACAGCTATCGACGTGATGCATCAGTTT
>ML769584.1:90809-127255 GCA_009733575.1 Gymnopus androsaceus JB14
CGGACTCTTCTGTATTTTTAACAATTTTTTTAGCGCTCCTCACTGTTCATGCCAAATCCACCTAGATTATGGTTCCACCTAATGTTAGCATATTGGAAGGGCAGGGTTGATAATGCAAAGCATTCGAGGCCGCTTCAAGTACATTCCTCAAACATTTTTAACTGATATTTGTCACTGATTCCAATGATATGGACCCACATTAGGTTACTTTACATGTCAATATTGCGGTTGGACTTTTGGGACCTCGCGGACCTCCGTTTACTCCCAATATTCACTGCTACACATTGGTGGATTTCTGGCAATCTATAATAGAATTCCAATCTCCTTTTTTCACTAAACACCATATGTCCACTACGTTTTGCCGGAAAATCTAATAATAATTCACTCCTGCATGCGTATAAAAGCTGCAGTGGATTTTGCATCCAGCCAATGGGGCCTCTCAGTCATTGTCCTCACATTCTAACACAACGGGATCCTACCATTGGAAGCTCGCTGAAAATTTATTTCTTATGTTGCCTCGCAGGGAGGAGCAGAATTTCAGCATGGCTCTTGAAGCTAATCCATCACAAAGAGCAAAGCTATACTAGTATCAGTTTGACAGGGCATCGAAGGATTATGCTGTCCCTCGCTCACAACTTGCAGGATCGCTAAAAATGGTGACCTACTGCTAACAAAGTGCATGCTCAATTGCCAGACCTTTCGCCAGCACAAAGAAAAATTCTCGTCGAATGGGCTTCAAGACAATAGTCTTTGGCAAGAATGTTTGGGCAAAGTCACTGACTCCTGAAGTTGTCTGTATGTCTGGAATATTGTCTTTCCTTTAGGTTTCCAATGGAGAATCTGTGACTTGCATTTGATATTAGCTAAATTCTATGATCTGGGCTCAAAAGTATTGGTCATGATGCGATGAAATTCCACCCCAAAAACATTTATAGTCCTGACAAGAAGGGTGCTTCAACTCCGGCAAGGGGAAACAAAACCCAAGTTCTTGTCAATCGAGGGACCAGAAAGTTGTCCAGGCCACTGAACACGGAATTGCAAAACTGCGTCACAATCATTTGAAACTGTGTGCACTGGACGGAACTTCATTGCCCCCTCTGTAATTTTCGAAGGTTCTCGTGTCAATGCTTGGGAGTGGGGAAGGGAGTCAACCCAGCTGGAGCGAGGTAAGTTTTGCGTTGCATTGCATGACTACCTATCTGACAAATTTCGCTTGGCTATTTCTTATCAGTGTTTCCATTCCACCCAATGGGTGGGACAGACAGTGAACTCGGAAGTTTATGTATGGATGCAGAAAGACTTGTATACAACTTTAGTGCAGGGCTTTGAAACAAAATTCTGGACGTTGGATCCCTGTTTGATTCTTGGGATGGGTCATAACTCCCACATGGTACATATAAATTCATCACATTTGCGAGAAGCACAAGATGAGGTTATTTGTTTACCTTCTCATACTACCCCATGCTTTGCCAACCTGCAATGTTGCTGTTTTTGTCCTCTTGCTATCAACTTTGGGAAGGGCATGTTCTTGATCAGATTCTTTGCATTGAGTATGCAGTTTTTTGATATTGAAATATATAGCACTAGTTACAAAGCTCACTCAAAATTATGAACATTAACAAGGAACAATTTCCTTCAGTTTACTATGCAGATCTTGAAGGGAGGCCTTTTCAAGTCTACCACGTTGCTTCAGCATTTGCAAAACAGGGCATTTATCCATTCAACCGCAATGCTATCGCTGCTTCAATGTATGAACCGCTTAAGAACTACACGACCAATTCAGCACAGCCAATTGGCGACACAACTTCTTTTCCCTTCATCACTCCAATACCTTGAGATGTCACCTAGCTCTAGCTCTACTGTCAGTACTGCAAACATTACACATGATGCACACAGCCATTCCCCCCATCTTAACCCTACCTCTTCCTCCTCCATGGCTGCATTCAACAGTTGCCTGCGGGGCCCTCAAAAGCAGCAATATTGTGATAATCTCTACTATCGAAGCTGAAAATTCTCACGCAGGGCACTTGTACTAGAGAATGGAAGCCCTCCGCAGGCCTTGCGGTAGCCGCTGGGGCTATCCTGGATGTGCATTATGCACCAGCTAAGCTGGAGGGATTCTTGAAAATGGAGCAGCTACCGGCGGAAAGGTTTTGCCGAAGAAGAAGAAGTGGGGTGCCAGTGAATACGGTGCAAGCTCGCATTTGACCAGGTTGGATGAGATGTGGGGAGGGAACTGGCATTTGCTGCATCACAAGAAAGGCATGCTTACCATTGTTGTGAGTTAAGCCCAAAGTTCAAGGGTACTTAAAAATGAGGTTGCGTGGCAGCTGAAAAGGCATAAACGATGGCAAAGAAAAGGCAGCAAGCTCAGCAAAAGCAGCAACGAATAGGAAGGATGCAGAAGTCAGGCACGTAACAGGCGCGACGCGGGACGTGGATCTGGACGTGGACGTGGCAGGGCAGAAGGCAGAAGGCATTGGACATGGAGAGCTCAAGGGAAGTGGTGGGAAGGAGAGATACCACACTACAGCAGATACATTGCTTTGGAACTCAGCAAAAATTTGAGGGATTGGTCACTGGGATTATGATTCAAGTGATCGGAGGACTCTGAAGGACTCCAGGTATGAAATGCATCTCCAGCATCTTTCGGCACTCACTTGCTGCAGTCATTCTAGACCTCAACGTCAACCTATTTGTACCCAAGACCAATTACTTCCAGAGCCATGACTTCCGCCATCTCTCCAAAAGATCGTCCTCGACCCCAATAACCAACCGTTTCACTAGAACTTACAATTCCAGTATCAGCTGATAGTCCATCTGTCGATGCATCTCCAGACCATCACACTTCCAAGGATAGTGCCAATGAAGAAACGGTCATCAAGATGATTAAAGGCCATAAATGGGTTGGAAAAGGATTACAGTTTGAAGTCCTGTGGGATGATGGAGATGTTACCTGGGAGAAACAATCAAATATAGAGGACTGTGCAGCATTGGATGAGTATTTGGTGTTCCATAAAGTGGCAGACCCATTGTTGCTTTCAAAAACTCGATTTGTACAACAGATTTGAGTCTCACAAGGCCATATATTGGTAAAATAGGATGTATTTGGCATAGAAACTGTAGATACCAATGCTGAGCTTTCAATACAGCAGCTAGACATAAGAGGAAGAGCTAAACTGGCGTTGAAATTCGAGTACGGCGAGGCAAACGCTGGCATGAAGGGGAGTTCCCACGCCTGGCCGAGTGCCGTACTAACGGCAATTTCGGACCCTTCTCCAAAAAATATTCGTCGAGGATTCATTTCGCATCAGAAAAATCTCGGGAAGGACTCAAAGTGCGCGCAAGACCCATCGCCTTGTCTGTAATACTTTCCTTTACTTTAAAATCGCAAATAGCCTATAAACGGAACGAAAAACCCTTAGGTGGCCGAGTAACCTATACCCTATAGTAGAGCCCCGGAAGACATGGTTTGACCATCCAGGGAACTAGAACGAGTGTTAATGTGGCACAGATGATTGGCAAGTAGACACATACCTTTGCTTTGGCTATCAGCATGACTCGATCCCCAGGCTCAAGCAATCTCAGAAGTTCATACCCAAAACCTTCTCTCCCTTGCAACGACTCAGTTGGATCGCGACGAGCCAAGTTTTCATCCTCAAACCCAGTCCAAGTCACGGAATGAAACCGGCGCTCTCTACTCGCAACAATGTTTTTTTGGATATACCAGCGGTTGGGATCTGGTTTGGGGAATAATTCTTCGAGATCGGAAGAATTAAAGTTGGTGCCGAGGTTGAATGGGATAGTAGGGTTGGAGGTGAGGTCAAGCTGACAAGTGGATGCGGAAGCTCAGAAAATAGCAGCCTCGAACCAGCTCCACGAGCCGTTATATGTTCCTTGAGAGAAATTCAATATTATACATCAGTTATTTTTCAATCGAAAATACATACCATGGTTTTCTGGTATGCTTCCCCATCCTTGGTCATGACTTTCCATTTGAAATGTGATCTTCCGTACCCTCCGATGTACCTTCCGATCTTTACTCTCGTCCTTCGGTGGAATGGGGGGAGACATCAGATATATCCACATCGCTTCCGTAGTTTTAGTCCCTCTCGAAGCCGCAGCGTCAATTTCGGGATAATTCTAATCGGAAACCCCATTTGGAGTAGAAACCCCAAATTATTGTTGAGAAACCCTGGCAGGTCACACATTGGTCACATATTGTCACATCAAGTAACAACATTTTTGGAGACTCCAGAACTCATCCAGAACTCATCCGCAGCCCAGTGTAGCATTAATAATAAGTCTGTGACTCAAGTCTCAGGAGTCATGTCATGGGAGACACTCTACATGGTAAACACTTAGTATTGATTGTTACTGAGGTACTCTTGTTAACAGTTTTTAATCTCTCTCTGTGAGTCACAGAGAGAGCCAGGAACAGGCAGGGAAGTTAGACTGTGGTATCTGACACTGAGTGAAAAGGAACTAAATTTGGGGGCAGACAGGGAGCCTTGAGTCAAGTCACAAGTGCCATGCAAGGCTTCCAATGTTGTAGACTACTCTATATATCATACATACTGGATTCTGGAATGATCTAGTGTTGAATTAGACATGAGGAGACAGTGAGAAGAGCAGACAAAATGTCTACATTTGGGGCAGGCAAGGATGAGCAGACACACACTTGTAAGTAATCTGAATCAAACTCATTGCATAGTCCAAGCACATTCAAAACACAGTCCTGAGCCAAGACTCAACTAAGAGAGCTTTGAAGTAGCCCAGAGGCATCCAACATCATAGAAAATGGATGTGACAAATGTGTGACAATGGTGTAATGGGTTTCTGAATAATGATTTGCATGAAACCCAGGGTTTCCACTCATAATGGGGTTTCCCATTAGAATTATCCTCAATTTCGTGATTGGAATCGCAGCCGATACATGGCCAGTATTCAGCAAAGCCGAAGATGAGGTCAATTAATTTGAGAGGAAGGTAGCGTAGAAAAAATTCGCGGACAGAGAATATATCGTCTTCGGTAGGATTTCCATTATAGGCTGGCTCCGATTCTTTAGTGGAAGAAATTGTCTCCATGGTTGTTTGGACTAGGTCCGTATCATATACTTCGCTACTTTATAAAAGGAAGTTACTGTACCGATGACCACGCAACGAAGAGAATGAGGCACACTATTCCAAATACAGTTGAGTGTGGTGTGATCTTGGTGTTTCCAGATACTCACTTACTATCGTCGAGCATTCAATATTCAATCCATTATCGGAAGGGGCTGTTCCAGTTAACCTGGGCTGCCGGCGTGGAGAACGCAATCACGCGGGGGTTGATATTGAAAGGTTCGGAAAGCATGAATACGGCATAAGCCAGACTATGGCTAGTTCGAGTAAGTAGAATAACTAAATAGAGTAGTCAATGGCAGAGTGGAAAACTACTTGCGAAGGAGTTTGCTGGGATTTAGCCTCGGACAGGTGGATAACTGAGAGGTGACACGCGGAGACTAAAGATGAAGCGTACAGCTGGCAGATGCAAAGGGTGGGTGAACGAGAAAAAGAGCTACATAATAATACGTTGACGAGAGTCGGCTATAGGCGCCGACCGATCTGAAGCATTATACAGAATAGTAAATTTCTATAGAGCCTTGGAAGACATGATTTGACCATCCAGGGAACTAAAACAAATGTTAACTCGGCACAGGCGATTGGCAAGTAGACACATACCCTCGCTTTAGCTATCAGCATAACTCGGTCCCCAGGCTCAAGCGATCTCACGAGCTCATGCCCAAATCCTTCTCTCCCTTTCGACGAAGTCGGATCGCGATGAGCCTCCGAGTCATCCTCAAATTCAGTCCAAGTCACGGAATGCCACCGGGGCTCTTTACTTGCAACGATATTACTTTGAACATGCCAGCCGTTGGGATCTGGTTCAGGGAATAATTCTTTGAGATCGGAATAGTTAAATTTGGCGCCGAGGTTGAATGGGCTAGTAGGGTCGGAGGTAAGGTCAAGCCAACAAGGGGATACGGAAGCTCGGAAAATAACAGCTTCAAACCAGCTCCATGAGCCGTTATATGTTCCTTGGATAAGATTCAATATCATATATCAGTTATTTTCCAAAGAAAATACACACCTTGGTCTATTTCTGTGTTTGCCCATCCTTGGTCATGGCTTTCCATTTGAAATGTGATCTTCCGTATCCTCCGACGTTTACTCTCGTCCTTTGGAGGAATGGGAGGAGACATAAGATATAACCATGCCGCCTCGTTACTGATAGCCCTCGAAGCCTCAGCAACAATTTCGTAATTGGAATCACAGCGGATACACGGCCAGTATTCAGCATATTCGAGAATGAGGTCAATTAACTCGAGGGGAAGGTAGCATAGGAAAAGGTCGCGGACAGAGGTTACATCGTCTTCAGTAGGATTTCCATTGTATGCTGGCTCTGATTCTTTGGTAAGAGCAGAAGAAATTGTTGATAGAGTCGAGCCCATGGTGGATGTGAAGTAACAGTTCCGTACGGGGTCCGTGACGTGACAGCATCAGCAACGCGAACAGGAACACATGTGAAATTATCGATACAAATACAACCATTGGAAGAATACGTGTTTCTCTTCCTTCCGACTCGCCATAACCAAGCACGAATACATCCATGCACTTGCAACTTCCGCCTACAAGTTGACTTTCTTTTCGTTTTTCTTTTTACCCCAGACTTTGGGCTTTTTCGAAGCAGGCCTCAGGAGCTAGTGGCAAGGTGGTTATGCCTTTAATCTACAGAAGCTCTAGGAGGACACGCACCTGGAAGGAACACAGGAGCGATTCATCAACACTCATGATCGCACCAGCGTTTTCAAACTCTCCACAATAATTTGGCGCGGAGAACACGGTCACCAAGTGGCGTTTTGCGAAGAACTCGTATCCATCTTCAACAACCTTTTGGATCTTAGTTAGGCCGGGAAAGTAAACGGGCGTATTGTAGTACCTGATGAGCACGACAGATAAGGTCCATCCCGTGTTTATCCAAGAATCGTTGCACGATATCTGGTCCAAAAGTGAACGAAACACCACGATCGCTTTCACCCCAGCCAGTAGAACCTGGTTCACTGGGATCCGCCCATAGTAGATCGCAGAGTAGACCTACAAATACGCGTTAACAGATGATTTACTAGCGAGAACGTCGCTTACCAGCGTCAGGAATATCTGTCGGACGCATGATACGTCGAATCTGGTCCATCGATTGCAAGTGAGGACTCAAGCCTCCATGCATAGCGAAAATCTTATCGTCAATAATCGCGGCAATGGGCATACAGTTGAAGCAATCTGTGAAGGTTTTCCAGAGTTTGATGTTGTAGCGACGCTTGCCTAGGTTTTTGGAAACAATCAGACCAGTGGGCTTGATTTTACGCGTAGAAAGCACACTTACACTCGTCGTAAAACCCATAAACCCTATTTGTACTGGCAACCTCATGATTGCCACGAAGGAGGAAAAAATTCTCCGGGTACTTGATTTTGTATGCCAAAAGCAAGCAGATCGTTTCCAATGAATGTTTTCCTCTGTCGACATAGTCACCGAGAAAAAGGTAGTTCGCTTCGGGCGGGAAGCCACCGTATTCGAATAAACGCAGGAGGTCATAGTATTGGCCATGAATGTCACCTAAGAAACCAAGTAAGCTGCGTTCTTTCAGTTGCACCGTGACATACCGCAGATTTTAATTGGAGCCTCCAACTCCAGTAGGATAGGTTGCTGCAAGAAGATTTCGCGTCCTCTGGTACAGAGATACCTGATTTCGTACTCGAGCAGCTGTACGTTTTTTCCGGGACGATTGCCTCGAACTGGAAATTAGGAAATTGGATGCGCATGTCAGTAGCTGTTGTTTAGTTGAATTCTATCTACATGCGCCTATGCGCCTGCCCTAAAGTCCATTCCATGTGACTCTACGTAGTACGCGCTCACCGCAAGCGCCGACCAAGTTCCAACGTTCTTCATGGCTCCAACCTGTTCCAACCTCCTGTCAACCTCTTTGCTTTCGGTGAGCGTACTAATGACTCGGAGTCAAAGTTGGATATATCTATGCTAATCATACAGGATATACAGTTACAATTTGTTTCTACTATATCAACAAGCTCGATGTACTACAAGACGACTAAATGGAAATGGCCATCTGCCAGCTTACCTTCCACCAATCTGTCAATAACCGAGTCTAGGTCGATCTCCGTCATTAGTGAATGCTGAATCCGTTGAGCAAGCGGGATGTGTTTTGGGCCTTCAAGTTTCACAGTTGTGTTGCTGCTTATTCAAATTTCTGAAGCTGTTCGTTGAAGGAGGAAGGAATATCAGTTACAGCCGCGTACTACGAAAGAAGGTATGGGAACAGGACAAACACCGACACTCACTGCTGCAGGATTCGACGTGGGTTCGAGAGGGAGTTGTCTGTGGGACAGGTGAATGCTATGGTTTAAGGCAAGATGCAAATATGACTCGAGCCTGAAAATATGACTCGAGTCAGTCCCGATTTACATTGACTCTTGTGGCTGAAACTTTGATATTATAATTGAAGGTCAGTCTTGCCCGCATTGCCGACGACACCTTGTGCTGTAGCTCCCTATCTAGTACATACATCTTCTGTCGCCACAGCTATCGACGTGATGCATCAGTTTCCAGAAGATAAATTTGAATGGTACATATGTCTCCGAGCGGCCTAGCTGTACACCTTATCTCTATTTCCCAACAAGCTTATAGGATTTGAACTCTCTAAGACGATGAAATACGCCGGCCTCAATCCTCCCTCTTGAATTAATCCAACACATAATTCCCCAGCGATTCAAACTCTCTGCCATCGATCAGTAGAAGTTGAGAATCACCACTATCGTGGTATCTTTCAATATTCGTCGTTCTTGCCTGTGGGTTTTAGTAGTTCAGTCAACGAACTTGGTCTCGGTGGATCGGATTTTGGAGTGAAACATTCATTCATGTCCGGAATTATTACCACTATATAACAGGACGACGGGCAACATGGATGATGTCAAAACTCCTGGCATTTTCGCTGATCGAGCATCTCAGCGACGAGAGTTTAGCACAGCAATTCCTGCGGTACTCGTCAAGTATGAATACCATCCATCATCTCTCAGAATCCTGTACTGGTGCTCACTCACTCTGGTCAACTCTGTAAGACTTCCTTGATTTCGTAGCGAGCAGGACTACAGCCAGTTTTGCAGGCATACATGGACTCCGAGAATAACTATGTGGTGGATTTCCTTCCTGTGCATCGTAGTTCTTCGTCAAGACGTCTAGTTACATGTCCTTCATCTCCTTTCTCAAGACAATGGCATATTCTAGATTACCTTTGTCCCGTTAGTGCTTCGCCCGCTCCTCCCGTCCTTTGAGCCGCAGCTCTCGTTGACGCCCTGCCAGACTTTCCCATCGAAGACCTACTCCCGTCAAATTCGTGCTCACCGCGAGATTCGGACTGTGCACAGCTAGCTCATTTCCGACGTCCGTCACCCATGTCTTACTTATCCTTCAGGTCCTAAGGATAAATCATCAACTTCGGTGACGATCGTCCCTCGACGAAGCCGCTCACTTTCATCTGGAGGATAATCAAAAAAGTATGTCCGAATGTTCACATACGTCCAATCAGGAAATGCTTTGAAAACTCGGTTTCGAATTCGCATTTGGTATTTACACCGACTCGAATCACGTCGACCTAAATTTATACTTACATTGAACGCGTCTCAAAGCGACCATCATCAATTCACTTTGCGACAGATCCCCTTTTGAGGCTGTAGATGCCTGAAGGAATCAGAGTTCTTTGAATCTGAGGCAACGAGCAGATGGACTTCATTGTGTACATTTTCCATGCATGTTGCAATGGACCAAGTCTGCCTGAGGAGTCCCAGCCTCACGACTCTCAGTTTTCGAGTCATAGATGAATTTCTCCTCCTCTTGCAGGTCCTCGCGGGAACGATACAGTGATTCAGCTGGCTGCCTAGTCCTTCCTCAGGCGGCTAGTTACGAAGCTCAAATACAGACATCGCTACGAACAGTTTTACCCTACATGTTGCACGATTTGTATTGTATTATTGCAACCGCTCTGCTATTTATCCCTGAAGGTCATTCTCCTCCTCAATTCAAGTTCCTCTTAGCTACCCTAATCTCCTCTATGCAGACTCGAATATACACTCGATACGATGTGTAAGCTTGCCCGAAGCACCGCTCTAATTCCCTTCGTGCGCTCCAGATACTTAGCTCCGTTGCTTCCATCAGTCAGTGCGTTGGTACATTGTACATTCGGCTCTTTCTTCTATTTGTTCTACATACTCAACGTACATACATCAGTAGTATCACTTAGTACTAGTAGCCCGTCAGCTGTCTATTTTCGGATGCTTGGCGCGCGCCAGATGCCGGCCGCGGTAAATCCAAACCTTCAGCCAATGAGAAGGCTCGGAAATCAAAAATTATGACTGGTGCGGTTCTCTTTTTTCGGAGATGACCAACATTCATATCGCTCAAGTGTCAACGTTTACTTCTTGACCACCACCACATTTTTATACCTCTTCTCCTCATTTTTGGCTATGATAAGGAGAGATTCGAACGATTGTAGCTCCAGCAACCCAGGAGATGCACTTTTGGGGCTTAGAATCGCCTCGATATTCATCATTTACATCGGTTCCTCTTTCGGTGCCCTGTTCCCTGTGCTGGCGAGGAGATCCAAATATATTCAATGTGCCCAAATCGTTGTTCGAGTATGTGGCCGTGACTTTTTGCGCGATCGTTCTAACCACCATCTCAGTTTTGCCAAATATTTTGGATCTGGCGTAATCGTGCGTTGCGTTTTCCATGTACTTGATGAAGGCTAAAGCGTTCTTTCTCTTCTACTTGCAATTAGATTGCCACCGCTTTCATCCATCTTCTCTCTCCAGCATTGGATGAACTCGGGTCTTCCTGTCTATCCGACGCCTGGAGCGAATATGTTTGTTCATAAGTTTTCTTAAAACATACTGTTCTCTTATTCTATCTACCTTTGATATCCAGCCATACGCCCTAGCTCTTTGCTTACTGAGCATCTTCTCAATATTCATCATCGAACTGGTCGCTTTTCGCTGGGGAACGTCCATACTCGCTAAAATAGGCATGCATCATGGTATGCATGCGCTTTCCATGTTCTCCTCTCAATTTAACTTCTCTTTAGATGCCCATGGCCACGACGTCGGCTCACATGCGGCTCATGGTCCAGAGGGGGACATGATTGACTCTACTGCGGCTCGAGATCTGGAAGCATCTACAGCCGATACGGTCAACTCAGAGTCCGAAAAACACTCGCACAAGCATCAAGTCCTTGATGCCGCGGCCTCCCAGATTATCGGTGTTGCGATATTAGAGTTTGGTGTCGTTTTGCATAGGTAAGACGCTTTCGTGCGGCTTTTGAAGCCTACTTATTTTATTTTTATTCTAAGCGTCCTTATTGGACTTACCCTCGCGGTTAACGAAAGCTTCAAAATTCTCTTCGTTGTCTTGGTTTTCCATCGTACGTATCTATCATACACGGCTGAGGTTTTTACTGATCCACGCATCCGGTTCTTTAGAAACATTCGAAGGCCTTGGAATAGGCTCTCGGCTTGCGTACATGAATCTTCCACAGAAATACAATTTTGTGCCTGTCATAGGTGCTGTTATCTACAGCTTCACCACTCCCATCGGAATCGCCGTCGGTTTAGGCCTTAGAACTACTTACAACCCCAACAGCGCTACCGCGTCGATAGTGAGCGGCGTTCTGGACTCGTTAAGTGCTGGAATATTGATATATACGGGTCTCGTTGAGGTAAATTTTCTTTACTTCCACCTTTCCGAAGATCTCTAATGTGTCTGTCTTTCTCCTTACTAGCTCCTGGCTCACGAATTTCTTTTCAACAAAGAAATGATGGAAAGCTCCAATACACGATTAACGTGTGCTCTTGGCGCAATGCTTCTGGGATGTAGTATTATGGCTCTACTGGGCAAGTGGGCATAACCCTCCCGAACCTTTTTTTCAATCTTCCAAGGAGATTGTCAACCACAGCCGTGCTATAGAGCCTCGACGCGATTCCTTGGGCTTACGCGACTATCCCTCCAGACTATCCGCATCCGGACTCGCTCTCATCGATCTATCAAAAGTTAACACTAGGTTTCTTGTTTTTTTTTTCATTGGGTTTCTTTGATCGCACGAACCGAACCGAACTTCCAACTGTTACTGTATAATGCACTGTATATTCACCGTCCATCCTATACTTATTGTCATCGCTACTCAACGCTTTGTCGCTACCCAATGCTGTATTCGCTTCGCAACCTCTCTAAATCTTTGCTGTTCTGCTCTGATATTGATCATCGTTCCAGAGTTCTGAATTCCAGCTCTCCAGCGCAGTACATGCGAAGCAAGTGCTTCAAGTCCTTGAAAAATCAACGTATGGATCGGAGGAACATTTAATTGTCTGTGTGTTCAGGTCAAAGCGCGCGAAATTCCCTGGAGGCTATAGGAGTCAACGGGTAGAGAGATCAAATTCACGGGCGCAGTTAAGCTGCTACGAATATCACGGTCGGCTTATCATCATCTGAACTCATTCAATAGATAGAGATGCATGGTGAGATGGCCGAGTGGTCTAAGGCGCTAGATTTAGGTCTTCACCTTCCTCTAGTCATTCGTGGCGTGGGTTCAAATCCCACTCTCATCATTTTTTTTTCTGTCTTCGCTTTTTTCATGCATGGTCTTGTTGTGTGTGGAAGATGTTCTACATAAATACCAATCTTCGAGATCATGAGACGCACTGTCCATGCCACTGAGACTCCTGCTCTCGCCGTAACTAGTCAATCATCGCAAAGAACATACTGATTTCACTTAGGTCTGTTGAGGCTACCAGCATGACGGAGCAGCAGCAAACCGAAATCTACCTGGAAATTCATTGCGAGCCAATAAGTTGGCTTTGGGTTAGTATCTATTTAAAGTTAATGCATTAATTATCCAATACGTCGTCAAAACCCTACAGTACAGTGCGACCTAATAAGCAAATATGTTTAGAATACATGACGAGAAGCAACAAGAAGCGAAGAGAACTCAATGAGCGATAAAGTTGAGAGCAAACGGTAAAAAAAAAAAAGGCCCCAATACAACTATCCAATGAACCATCCACCCAGGTGATAAATCCAGCCATAATCAATGCAACCAACGCTATAATTCCACATCCTCACTGGACACCACAGTTACACGCCCTCCTCTAGCACCATACTTTCCTCCGTTGGTACGCAAACATGCTTCTTGGAGCAGTTGGTTGTACGTCGGCGGCGCCTCACCCGTCTCATTCATATGCCCCGCAACAAGGTCTTCAAATTCCTGTGGCACCTTCAGGCCACCTCCTGCCCTAAAGCTCCCGTCGCGGCTAGAGATGGACTGATTTGTTTGTCGTCGTTCGACGCTAGCCCTTCCCAAACCCGACAAACCCGAGGTGCGGTTATTATTCCGCATCAGAGCTGGATGCATGCTGTAGGCGCTACTCGTGCTCGTACTCCCGGAAGAGAAGGACATTCGTTGTTGGGAAGATATTTTGGATTTTTTCTGTGTATATTGCTCTATCGTGGTCGGCGGAGGTGGAGGAAGCGGCATGAGAGGAGGTGGGGCAAGTGGCGGTGGCGGAGGCAGAGGAAGCAGTCGGAGGTGAGCCGGGTAAGCGGCCTCGATCTCTCTTTCTCCTCTCCTCCTCTTCTTCTTCCTTCGTTCCTCTTCCTCCCTTCTTTCCCTTCTCTCCCTTATCCTTTCCCTTCTTTGTTCCTTCTGCACTCTCGCTGTTCTTTTGATACCTGCTTCATCCGTGCTTTCATTACGCATGGACAACAGTCGGACGGGGACGCGGCCGGTACTCCAGCCATTATACTCAACCCCGCCCCCGCGCTTGAGATTGAGGGTGAGATTGAGCTCAGTCCATCGAGAGGAATCGATTCAGAATACTGGGACTGGATATCCAAGGAAGAGTCTTCAGTGTACCCTGGGAGAGAGGCAAATTCGAGGTTGCAGCGACACTAGGAGAGAGATCAAGATATAGCCCAATGAAACAAAAAAAAATGCTTGTACTCACAGAAAGAATTTGTACAGGTGTCTGCACCACGATATCAAACAACTTTGCTTTCTTTTTAGGCTTTGATGAGGGTATCGTCTTTGGATCCCTTCCATCTTGGCCGGACCGTCCCCCGCTTGCCAGTCTGAGCAGAAGGAACCAAGTCTTCTTGCTCCTCCTCCTCCTCTACCGCCACCGGTTCTGGCCGCTCCACTCGGATAACACACTTTAACAAATGACTTATTGTCACATTACTCCTCCGATTCTTATTCGATGGCAGGAGGCCACGACCAATATCGACTTTGCTCTTGTCCTTCTTGCCCGAAACCCGATAGCTCTTCTTCGGCAGTCAAATTTGACGAATGTGCTAAAGGGAGCGGGAGGGCAAGGGATACGGACCATGGGCCAGGGCCCATGAGATTCGATGCGAGCTCGGAGAGAGCGTCAGGGGAATATGCGGGATTGGGGTTGAGACGCGTCAGAGTCGTAGCTCAAGTCGTCTTCGTCGTCGTCTCTCTTCCTCTCTTCTTCAACCTCCGATTCCCTCATCCTCTCCAAGAGGCTCCTCTTCATCACATCCCAAAGCGGACTCTTCCGTAACGCCTCCGGGTCGTCCGATTCGAGTGGGAGGATATGTTTAAGCTCTTTTACCTTTTCTTTGCTTTGGTATTTTTCTTCTTTTACAGATAAGAGTGGTATAGATAGCACAGGATCGGTGCGCGCCACACGCTTGAATTGTGTGTGATATTCAATTTTCTCTGTTTAAGAGAGATAGAGAGAAATAAGTGAACAAAAAGGCTGTCGAAGAAAAAGACCCACGTTCAAGCGTGACTCCAAGTCGATGCACTCGTACCTTATCCAGTGGCATAAGAGTAAGTTCGATGGGTATAACACCGCCGATACAGAAACATCGTCCGGAGATGGCGATGAGGTACTGGAGGCTACCGGGATTGGGATTAGCTGAGCATTGAGAAAGCGCTCGGGCTTGGCGTCATGTTCGGTTGAGCACCATGTAATAACGGTACTCCTCCATCCCAAGTCCTTTCTACAACCACAGTCTCTCCGTTAACCCCATCCTCGCCATCGTCCTCTCCTGGGCCACTAACCACGAGTACTTCTTGGGTGACTTGCATCTTTGAAAAATAATTGAGACGATATCGTGAATAGACGATGATCAAATATCTCACCTTGGACGCAAACGCGCCTGGACGATGTACTGACGCTTTGAGTTGCCACCGGAGCGTCGACTGTGGCAAGTAGGTATCCGAGAGTGAAGACAGTGGCTTCTGATGAGAAGAACTAGGTATCTAACGTAGGCGGAGCATGTCCAGGGATTTGGAAAAGGATATGGGTACGTATACGTTCCTTTGGCAAAGTCTTTCCATCTAGGGTTTTCATTGGCACCACTGTTAGTGGGTGAACGTGGAGACGGCGAAGGAGTTCGAAAGGAAGACGGAGCGAAGCTGATGTGAGATGGAGCTTGGGAGTCGGCTATAGATCTGGATGAGGAGGATGCACGGCGATCAGTTCTGATAGATGGAGGGGGAGAGGCAAAAGAACTGGCAGCTGAATGGGAGTTTATGGAATTGTTACTCCTTGGAGTGGAACTCGAGGAAATGTCGAGGACTCCCAGCTCTGCCTCTCCCGGTCTCGAACTCGTGCTCATACGCTCCCTTACTCTCCCTCTCCCCTCCTCCTCTTCCATATCAACAGTCGTAGTCTTTCTCTTTCTTTTCCAGGGTAACGACAATGACCTCCTTTTCTTGCTGTCGGTAGTGTTTGTAGTAGCGATAGAAGCAGCACTCGACCCGCTAATCCCACTGACACCACTCCGAGTGCTCACCCCACTCGAGCTTGGCCGACTGGAGTAAGAACTTTGGCTTGGGTCCCTGTGAGCCTGAGTAGTAACGTCCTTTGTAGGTCCTTTGGATTTCGAGCGAGAGCGAGATCTCACCGCCTTGACGAGACGACTGCCCAACGCCGCCAGACTAAAACGAGATTTCTTTCGGCCACGAGAGAGTTCCTCAGTCTCATCATTATGAGCATGGGTAGAGGGGGTATATTGGGACCGAAAGTACATGCTTGGGGTAGGGGTTATCTGTGTTTGAGCATGTGCGCGCGCATGAGCTTGAGCATACTCGTATGCATCTATACCAGTCGGGCTTGGCCCTTCTTCTTCTTCTTCTACAGGGGGAGACGTAACCGGGGAGGGACTAGCGATAAAGTCGCTTGATACCAGCGGACCTCTCGCTACCATATGTGGGCGGGAGGTAGTTGGGTTACTCGCATAAGGATGCGGGAGTGGCGGAAGTGGCGGAAGGGGTTCTTGGGGAGCAGACCGAGTAGGCTTGGATCGAGACCGTCTACCACTACTGCTATTCGGTGCATGCTCTCTCGACCCATGAACGCCAGGCTGAAAGGTGATCCGAGATTCTTCGTATACGTGGGAGGTCGAATTGACGGAGTCTCTATTATCGTTATTGTTGTCGTCGTTCACAGCGTCAGGGGAATAAGGCGGAGGTGAGTTGGGTATTGGTATCGGTAATGGTGGGACAGATACTGGCGCAGGCCGTCTCGTCCACGAGCTATCGACGCTCATCGCACGTCGAGGTGTTACAGTCCCAGACGTTTGACTGCGAATGGATCTGACGTCTGGTGACATCCATCCGCCGATGCTTCCTGTCGGCGATGAGGGCAAACTATCGAAGATATCGATACTGTTATCATCCAGGACCAGAAATGATTCTGCATCCTGGGAGGAGACTATAGCCGAAAACACAGTCTCAGTACTTGAGAATACTTTGTGTGATTCGGTTAAAGGCACGTCTCTTCCATGTGTTCCTGCATAAGTACAAGTTTAGCATCATTATCCCTATTAGAAAGTCGAGCGAACGCACCCTCAGGCCAAACCGTGATACTCTTCGCCGCCAACTCCAGTACGATCCTATTTATCCTCGTGGGTTTAACCAACTCGAGCGTCAACAACCCCCTCAACATTGTCGGCCGCGAATCATTATATCGATTTCTCCCTGTACTGTCGTTCGTCCGAAGAAACACCGCTGACTCTGCTAGGCGAATTGAGAGAGTATTTTTCGACGGTCCGGCATGCGACGAGTCGGAATTATTAATATTATTCGAGGGCTTCGATCTGGATGACCTGGCAGAGAGTGCAGAAGAGATGATGGAGGAGGTATCCATGGAGGATCAGACTGGGGAGAGGCAGGGAAGGAACGAAACGTCCAAGCGACTCTAGAAGTATTTGTTGGTTAGCGTTAATGAATCTAATCTATCTTGCGTCCTCTTTCGTACTCATGCACTTTTTAGTTTTCGTTAAATGCGACGTTGCCGATGTCCCGTTGTCGAGTCCCGTTGTCGAGTTCCGTTGTCGAGTTCAAAGATTCAATACACCAAACTGGACTGAATGTCCGTTGCTGTGCAATCTGCTCCAAGAGACGGTAGCAGACGGCAGACGATACAGTAGCAACCACCTCGGTCTGGGTTAGGTTGTCCTGGGTCCTGGGTTCTGTGCTGGCACTGTGACAGAGATAGAGACCGAGACAGAGAGCAGAACAGAACAGAACAGAACAGACAGCAGTAGTACACTATTCCTTTCCCGCATTATTCCAAGTAGGTCTTATGCCATTATGGCATTACGGCAGCCACGCATAATGCACTATAACCGCATTTCGGTAGGCAAATTCGAAGCCCAGTGATTCTAATTGCTGAAGGTCTGCTAGGCTGAGTGATGCTAATTGGACGGGACCGCGGAAAAGAACAAACAACCTTTACGGCTGTCACTCATTAGTATTATGAACTATCTGATTGGTCCTGATGGTCTCGACGGTCTCGCCATTCTCCAGTCCGAGGTAAAATAGGAGGAATCTTTCCATATGAGGAAGGGAAGGAAAAATGAGGACGTTCAGCGTGCAGAAAAGAATGCTGGAATGACATACAGACTTACAGTAACACGTAACATAAGTTGTCGGTCTGACAGTGCCTCTAATTCTTCTCTTTACGGAGATATGAAAGGTCGTACGAGTTTATTTATTTCGAGATTCCGAATTGTACGAGTCACATTCTTCTGAAGATTCAGGCGGAAGAGAATCTGATCTAGAGAGAAATAGCTTATATGATATATCAAGAACGCATTTATCGGTAGCCATCTACCTGCAGGCTCCAGATATCGTTTGGTTTTCGGGCCTGAAATCCAGTCGCGTCTGCTTGAACTTCAACTTTGACTGAGCTGCGAGTTTAAATTCCTCAGTTTGCCATCACAGAAGTTGGTGTTCACCGATAGTCTCCCACTCCCAAGATCCACCGTCTTAAGGCTCCCTAATAGCTCGACCTATATGTACAGAAGAAAAAAGCGGGACGCCATTCGGCACTCAAAATCCGAGCTACCAGATATGGAAGATTGACATACAGTAAGTAACATATGTCAGTTGTACGTTGGTGCCTTGAATTCTTCTCTTTATGGAGAGATTTGAAAGGTCGTACGAAGACATATACGGATTGAAAGAAGGAAGCGCGTACGAGTCCGACCATGATCATTTGAGAGTCCCTTCAAGTGACCACCTGGTTTCAAGTCGATCTGAAGAACTGCTAAGAAATCAAGTCATACTATACCTACCTGCAGGTCCCAGTGTACATCAAGCCCTTTATCAACGCATTAAATTTTCACTTATCATTAATTAACGTTGTTGATATGATATCTGTTGTGGTTTGAGTGACGTTCAAGTTGTTTGGAATTGGACCCAGTGTACAGGCTCGAGTCGCGAAACAGAAGTGCTTCAGTCGCGCTGAAATAGCACGATCATTTCACTGGAATAGATACGAAGTATTGCAGACTATCACAGAGGTCTTACCGATAGTCTCAGAGTCTCAACATCCACGACGTTCTCCATAGCATCCACCTCATCAGCTAGGTTTCTTTGAGGGATCTAATACTTCTCTTTACGAAGACATTTGAAACTTGGTCGTAGGGAAGGGATTTTGCGTTTATTTTATGACGTACAGCTCATGATTTAGATCGTGAAGTTAGAATCAAAAATTGAAGCTTGCTGTATGTGGTTCAGGCATTAGAAGCAGCAACGCGAGATAATATTTTCTTCAGCTAGTGTTAATTACCATACCCTCAAAGATCACGCTAGACTAGCACTTAGTACTATTATTCCAAGTAGCCTGCCGAAAAACGCAGCTGATTGTTCAGGACTGAGACTTAAGGACGAGCTGATGAGGCACACACATCAATCGGCACGTCAAAGCGTCGGATTTCGAACGCAGATAATATAAATTTGAACACATCATTCGGATGGACTTTTATATCATACTTGGAAAAAGAAAACTTTTGATAACTCCACACGCATCAGTCTTCACTCCAAAAACACAGAAACATGAAGCAAGTGCTCGTTGAGAACCTAGGATTCGTTGTAAGTATGTATTGTCAATGGATGTAAACGCACGAGTACCTTGAACAAACGAGAGCAAGATCAGATTTGAAGGCTGATGGTTGCCTGACCACTTCCAGAGAGCGACTCCACTGCCACAATCTGGTAGTTCAATGTACCCAAGTCCATTCCGAGCGAACGCCAAGCATTGACGTGGTTCGCCACCGTGACTGTTCCACTGGTACGCCCACTTTCGCGGACAGAGATGTACTGGTTAAAGGTCGCGGTGCCTTGAATGGAGGGCTGGTTCACTTGCTCATGGATAAAGATATTGTACGCCGATCCATCAGAAGTAACGGTGCCCTTTTGTGTGGCCTCGAAGGTAATGTCAAAGTGACCGCCGTTGTTGAATTCGTTGATGTAATATTCGACCAGAGGGTTCTCCGACCAACCTGTATACGGTTCACCGAACGTCAGCTGTGATAATCTAAATATTAGTCGAGAAGACTTGGGACCAACCATAGACAGAAAGGATAACAGCAGAAGAAGGGTTGGGCTCAAAAGAGCCACCAAAAGTGATTTCCCTAGAGTATTTTGAAACGGATTTAGTGACTGTAAGATGCACATACGGCTGTATAACTCACGCGGATGTGCTTCCAGGGTTTTGACCCTGACCAGCGACGAAATCGCCACTTCCATCCCACGTAATCTCATACTCTCCACTGGCGATGTTGGTAAAAACGGCGTCGAAACCAGAGTTAAAGAAGGACCAGAATGAGCCGTCGAAGGTGCCTTGGCCAGGTTGTTCTTGACTCTGTCGAGCAGTCAACTCTTCGCGAAGCTGGCGCATAGCTGTCAAGTTGCCCGCGAAGGCAGAAACTCCTACGACTGAGACTGCGGCAATGGAAAGCAGAGAGGTTAAGAACACCATGATGATGATTAGCCGTTCCAAACTAGGGAGCAACTTGAAGCTTCAAGCCCTTATAAGCGTTCACGTTGCTATAGGTAACCATTAGCCCTCACATGAGCTTGCTGAAATTGCATGGGAGTTGAAAGTAGTTATGGGGAAGTCGTCGGGCAAACCTCGACAGTTCTGCTCACATGAGCATCTATGCACATCACGGCGGGCACTTTTGGGAGGTCCCTCCTACAGACCACAACCGAGCATGATTGTGCGCTAAACGCAATAAAAAAACATTTGCTCGTTTCCACTTGTAATCTTGAATTGGTTTCGGATGAGCGAGGATCAATATCGGACCTTTCTTCGATTAATACTGTTGTAACTGTTGTACCCGAACCCAAGTGAGAACATCGATGAAAGCGAGGCAGGATTATACTCCGCTAATAATCCCCGATATGTGTCAAGTGGTCGAGAGATAAAAAAGGGCGGGGTATCATGAGTTCAAAACAGAGGGAAATGAACGAGAAAATAGAGGGGATAAGAGAGAAAAAGCAACCCAATGGGTGCACTGTAGTGCCTTCGGCTTCTCTAACACGCGCAAACCTAAAAGTCTAGTTTATGTTTATCAGCCGTCTAATCAACGTCTTTTCCATCTCTGGCATCCAAATAGCACGTGGGTGGTGGGTGCGAAAGGTCAAGGGAGGCTATGAAGGAGAGGAGGTACATTCTCGAGTCCATCGACGGCCTACTAGACGTTGCAGCGTTCAGACCACGTCTGTGATCCATTCGTCCTATTCGTTGACGGACTGGAGTGTTTCCAAGATTCCGCGTTACCCTAAGTCATCGACGACGACTCATGCAATGAGCGCCGGGAGTAGACGAGCACAAAATATCCCTCGCCGATAAATCGCCATAGTACTGAACTCCGTTTGTTCATGGGACACAATTTCACTCGAAATACCATCTTCCACCATCCTCTCTATCGATGACGAAGTATGTAGAAGCTGCTAGGTAATCTTCAGCTGATTGATGTTCGTTCGCATTACAGACCCAAACCATACCGCCGGATGAGAACTCGGAAGCCCGACCGAGACGGTTACTAAACACATGCCGTAGGCGGAAGTAAAGGAGTGGAAGCCAGAGTAGAGTCAGTCGCCCAGATAAGGCGAAGGAAGATGGTATGTTGGAAGGTGAAGTACAGGATGACGAGATTTGGAGAGTGAAAAAAAATGGAAGAGGGAAAGATGGGGGCAGAGGCGGAAGGAGAAGAGAAAGAAGGAGGAGGAAAAATCGTCATAGCGTTTGAAAGAACATACCAGATTAACAGCCCATAAATTGCCTATACTCGCCCAGACATCCCCATCGACATCGAAGGAAGTACAGTCCGCGAATTTCGTCTTAAACTGCCTGCGGTAGAATCATTGAAGGTAATAATTGAGCTTGAGGTGCCACAGATTGCTCAATCGAGCGGTGGAATGTGAAAGAACCAGGCACTGCAAAAAACTTTTGAGGGATCGACAGAAGAAGAATCCAAAGGAACGCTTTCTCTATACGACACTTTCCGACGTTATGGCAAATCGGATTCCTTATCTTTTGACGTTCGGTATGTACATAGGAAGGAAGGAAGAAGATTTTATTACACGGCACGGTCCACGATCTGAACGCCGGAGTCGTTGAAAGGTTGAAAAGACGCCCATCTAGACGCTCATCGTTTGCTTGATTGTCTTCAGTGACAGTGTATATGCGACTACAAGAGTTGGTCGGACATCCTTCTCTCCTAGACTAGGCACTGACTTCTTTATGTCACACTCTACGAATTCAGACTATTGAGCCGGGACAGCCTTAATGTGGGTGACGCGGACACTTAGAGGATCTAATTAAGTGCTGTCTCAGAGTTCAGATTTATTGACGCTACCTCGAGATACATGCTCAAACTCTTTGTCGGTCTCTATATTCCTCTTGTTTCCTCTTGCAGATCTCCTTATGCGAGGGCCAATGTGATTTCTGACAGGCCCTACTACAGTACCATTCCTATCAAAGTTGAATCAAACGTTTCAATTCAGTAGATGCAGCATGAACGTACGGAGCAGGCGCACTTACTTCCTTACATCCGCTGCACTTTTGCCACTGCGCAGCTTGCTCTTCCAAACGGCGGCAGGTCGGATCGCTGCAAGGTCGTAAAACGGCAGCGGTAACTACCGCGTCGCTCTTCACCCAATTCCAGACATCGTCTTTTGACCAGAGGTCCTGCGCTAGCCAGAGGTGATCCCGAGCATCCTCAACACCATTGTGAAGTCGCACAGGGTGGGTATCACCATTCACTAGAGTCATAGTAATCCTGTATCAGAGCGAGAAAGACAGATTGGAGAAGATAAGGAAAATGACTGACTACGCTCCTTGAATTTTCCAATTACTTTAATCAAAACATGCGGGTACTGGACAGCGATATGGAGGTACTGTCTCGACAGCTCGACATCTCCATACAGCATGAAAGCAGATAGAGTAGCAGAGTGGATCATCTGCAGGTCAACATACTTCGACATACGCTCAATTTCGGCCTTGGTGAGCGGCTTTTTGAATGGCGCCTTAAATTTGATCCCTTTAGGTAGTTCGTCGCTACTGCTCCAGTCTGAAAGCCACTGCTGACAAAAGTATAGCGCGTCGGCAGGACGACCAACGTGGAGGAGGAGCGGAGCCATCCATGCGCGTTGGCCCATATTATCACTTTCACAAAGACGGAGAATCTCTATGTTTTGCTTTCTACGAGTTCGTCAAAATAGATTCAAGTTCAGTAAGTCGGAGAAAGTGAATTCAACAGTCACTTACACAGCCAAGTCCCACTCATGCATCTGAATATACAGTTGGGTCATATTTCTGAGCAAACGCATGTATGGACGAGTGCCGGGGATTCCCCAAAAGTTGGGAGCACCATAGGACGCGTTATCATCGAAGCAATCAGGGGCAATGTCATTTTGCAGGTGACTTCTCCCTATTAGGAATTTTAACTCATGCACCAGAGAGGATTAATGCAGATAGACCTCACCTAGAGCCTCTGCGCTTTTGAAGTAGGTAATAGCAGCAGAGGCCGGCATCATGCGCTTTGCCAGAGATACACACTCATCGAGATTGTCGGGATCTTGTTGAGCTTTCAAGAGATAAGGCACAGCTTCTTCGATTTTGCTTTTCTCTAAAAGCTGCTTTGCTCGCTTCAGGCTGGATGACGGATGAGTTAGGACGTTGAATGATTCATGAAGATAAAGGCAAACGGCGAACTTGGCTTCAGCCTCCTTCCATACCGCGGGTCCACCATGACCATGTCCAAGTCCAAACATTCCTTCCTTATAATAGTCGATACTCGAGAACCCGATGATGGAAGTTAGGGAGAATAGGAGAATAAGCGCCTTCACCACGGCCAGAGTCGCCAGACTCCACGGCCACGAGGCTACCGCTGGGCCCGAATTGAACGACATCAGGATGAGACTGCCCTCAGAACTATCACTTATATTCCAAGCTTACAAGCAACTTCCAAGCATGCTAATTATGAATCCCACACTGTGCATTGCCAAGATCGTCTGCAGCGAAACAGTATTCAGGCGATGAAGGGGCCGGATGTTGGTATAATTACTCTTGGTATGAGAAATACGGTATGTACCAGGGAAATATCGGAATAGTGAATTTACTGTCTGAAGGAACCTGAGGACGGTTTTTTCGGTATTCTGGGGTAGAGACTTACTCCTCCTCTGCTTCGTCTTCAGGACTACCGAAACTGAAACTACCACGAGCGGTCTTCCTCGTCTTCAACGTCAACTCAAAATGTCCATTGTAATTTCGTGTGGAGGTCAAAGTACAGTAACCAGGAAATGGCAAAGGATCAGACAAGATGTGAATAGCAACAGATTTCCGATTCGTACACTCTGCGACCCGCCGAGTCGCCATCCAGAATTCTCCACCCTCCCTGTCGGTGCGGTGGGGAGCCCCGTCACAAAACTCGTCGGTGTTATTGTGGGTCCAGCGAGACTCGAGTCGGGGCCGCCTCCGAATAGTTCTGGTGACTGTACGGTGAACGTCGAGTTTAGGATCCACGACTGGAACGAATAGGGCTTAGGACCGCAGGATGTTGCATTCGCTTGAGATGGGTCGGAGGATAGTGCATAGGTTATATTGTAATGAATTGTATAGCTAAATTAGAAGAGAGTCAGTCGACGGTCGATGAATTGAAATCGGATAACGCACTTTCCCTGTTGGTCGGCGACAATCCACCCCCATCCTCCACCACCGCCAGATGGACAGCTTAATGGCGAAGTTGATTACAATTCCGCGGAAGTGGTTCCATTTGGACTGAGTGTAAGTAACGTTCACTATGATTCCAAGTCCGTCTGAAGAGATAGGAAATACTGCGCCTGCAGGAACAGTGCTATTGAAAAGGAATATTGGAAGGCGATGGGGGGCCTATGAGATAGTCAAAAGTTGAAGGAGGTGATACTTCTTTGGCCCCAAAGCAAAGCCTTGCGTAACAGAGAAGGACGATTAATGCAAAAGTAAGAAGGGGTGAACATTTTACAGATTGGGAGACGTAAGGCTGCCATGTGGTGCCAGTTTAAATAGTAGTCGTCATAGGCCCAAGACTCAACAGCTTTCGCCATTGAATACAAGGCCACCGGAGGAAGTGATAGAGCGTATTAGCCAGATGATACTAGAAACCTGATTGGCTAGAAATGCTCCAACAATACAAAATTCCTAATCGAAAAAGTTTACGACGTGTGGCTAATACGCTCTATTCGTAAGTGCTTGAGTTTCAACGCGCCTCCCGTAACAGCACCAATCCCACAGCCACGTCGGTGATCGAGAGACCATGGCCATGGAGCAGTGGTAACGACTGGCGAGTTATAGAGTCACGACGCGAAATTTTAAACAGAGGTGGAGTCAGCAGCGTGCTGATTGATCACTTTTTAGTTCGGTCATATCACTACCGCAAGGTCACATTGAATTTTTGGTCAGCGACGGTTTTACAGTTAATTCAAATGCTACAAGAAATCGTTCAATCACCGACAGGACCCAACAGCACGTTCAAGCTTCAACTAGTACTCTTCCCTCAACTTCAACATCTTCTCAACTCTCTGGTCTCGTATCTCTTGCCCCAAGTGCGAACGCATCCAAATCTCATTCATCTTCGGGACTGCAAGTCGCAGACGCTCCAAAATAGGTAGTTGTTGTGCAGCCTTGGCGGTGTGTGGAGTCTGGCCCATCATCGCTACTGCATAGACCAGAAAGACTGACGGTCGGTCGTGGTAAGTAAACCATGATTTAACTACTTCGGATTAGGAGCACTTACTTGTATGATTTTCATCGTCCTCGGCAAAACATTCAGCGGTTTCGATATACGACTTTGCGGACTGAATAAAGTACTCGTAATCGGGCGACTGTGACTTCAACTCCCACAACTTTTGCAAGTTCCGGTCACTCATGCCGTTTTGCAGCTTTCCAACCTTGCTGTTTTGGCCTTTGAGTCGATACGCCCAGGATTTAACTCTACTCGGTAGCAGTTGGTCAATGGTGCACTATCCCTAAGAGGGTGAAAGGTATACCTCAAGGCTTCTGCTCTCGCATAATAATAAGATGAGGCTACGAGTGCAGGGTCAGTTTTTCGAGGAGGGATCGTTTGCGTGTCGAGTTCGGCAAGGAATTCGTCGACAATTCGAAGAGTCGCTTCTTGCATGGCGGGGTCCGACTTGGAATAGCGCTTTGATGGATGCGAAATAGTCAGTAGTGATTCGATAAAGGTAGTGCTCAAGGTGTGACACTACCTTGTGAAGCGATAGCATGTATAATTTCTGCACCCTATTCATAAACATCTCTTCAAAAATTTCGCCTTTGGTTTCTACCGGCAGGTCGCTCCACTCCTCTTGTCCCCATTTAAGCAGTTCAACCGCTCGAGCCATGTATTCCAACTGTATCGCAGCATTCTGGTATAATTCTTCTTGGTGAAAGCCGTTCATGATCAAAGCCCTGTTCGAGCGGCGCATGAGCAAAATAACTAATACTTTCCTTTAGGTATACGTACCGAACAGTGACAGAAAGGGCAGGGCGCAATGTCTCCCAAGCCCCTGGTCCTTCATCCTCTAGACGTTGATAACTACTTCCTTCTTGATATCGTCGAGGGAAATGAATTCGGACCATGCGCTGTATAATTGAGCCTCGCGGCGAACTTGAGATCAAACGTATGAACATAATGTAAACATTGAAAGGGTACAATAAGAAGTACCGTGGTCCAGGAATTTTGCGATGTAGATGTTTCCGTGGATATGGAAGATCCGGTAATCCATGAGTACAGCGTCCGAGATTAAAGTCAATGCCTAAGGAATTGGATCAGGTGGAACTCAGGTAAGTCGATTAATTCGCTCACTGTAGTTTGGGAGTAATCCTCAGCCGAGTTCAACAATCGAAAGCCTTCATCAAAGTCGTCGATCGCTTTGACAATCGTGAAAGCCTAAGGAAAAGTAAGGATTTGACTATGCGACAGACAAGACGATCTCACCGAGCTAGTATAGTCACCTTTCGCTATACGTTGAGGTAGAATCTCCCTCGCGGATTTAACCCATGGCAGCTCATTGTGATCACAGAGAGTATGGGGAGCAACAATCGTTATAAAATGCTCCTGAAGCTTCAAGATCGAAACTTCTTTTATAGCGTTTACGACGGTCTCAAACCCTTCTTGGTATTCAGTTTTCTGGACCATTTCGGTAGGCGTTAGGTCGGTCTTGGGCAGATTATCAAGCGCCTTCTTCCAAGACTTCATGCAGAGGCTATCTTCGTTCATGCACTGGAAATAAAATGATGCATGAGATGAGCAGATCACGTTCGAGAAATTGTGCTTCACCGCTAGAGCCTGTGCGAGCCTAGCGTGAGCTTTAGGGTACAAAGGGTCTAGTTGAGTGGCCTAATTGCTTTATCGATGAGAAACTTTCTTTAATCGATAAATTGGGGTAAGATTGCCTTCGTTGAGTCTGTCGCTGCACCCAGAGTCCTATAGAGGAAGTAATGTCGATTAGGAAAAAAAGGGCAGATGTCGCGTCTACGAACCTGAGCAGTTTCAATCTACAGGCAGCACGATTGGCGTACAAAATCGCGTTGTCACCTCCAACACTCAACGCCTCGGTATATTTCGCTTCTGCCTCTGCATACCTTTGCTCTGAATAAAGCGCGTTGCCTTCTTGCTTCAGTTTTTCTGCCAAAGATTGAGTGCTAGGCTCGCTTTGCGCCATGATGTCGAATCGAAAAAAATTGGGCAAACAATCAACGGTGGAGTGGCGGTCAAAAAGAAGTAAAAATGGGAGTCCGCCCCTTCGGGAATAATGCGCTTCGGATCAGGCTTCTCTTCTTCGTGAGTCGCGACAGATGTCAAACCAGAAGCTGCGATGAGCCAGAGCTTATAGCAATGTGAAACAGAAACATGCTGAGGAGGACGAGCTGGAGGTGAACCGGTAACCGGTGACCATCCATCCTTGTGAAAATTTATTGAGATTGAGGACACAAGGACGGGAAAAGAAGAAAAAGCAACTCGATTGCCTAAGCATTACGACAGGCCAAAGCTGCAATTACTGAACGCCGTGCCTGCACGGTCTCAAGAAATTCTTCTCAACCTCCGGATTTTGCACCTTACGATGTGATGGAGCGCAGTTTCTAGAAATATTTCATCCACGATTTACAATCATGGTCAAGTCATAGTAGGATATACAGTACACAAGTAGTATCACACCTTCACCTCAATACCTTCCATTCCTCCCTTGTCTCTCCATGACTCGATTGTCTCGACAAACGATCCCATGCCTAGTGCCCAAACAGAACCCCTCGCAGCTTTCATCTGCTTCTCAACCGGTTTTGGCTTGTTAATCTCCCCTTCCCGATTTATATACGAAGGTGTACACCCCACTATTCCAGCAAAATTTCCCGCCCCGCTTAAGATCTGCCTAGTCCAGTCCTCCTCTGCCTCAACTGAAGGCTCAACAGAAAACTTGTCGAAGTTGGTACTGTTCTTTGCCATTCTCGCACCCTCGGCAATAATATACGCAACGTGTCTCGCCATCTGGTCCAACAGGTGTGTATAGTTTGCTGTCGCAGATGACTGGTACGGACCAGGGAAGAAAAAGTTTGGAAAATCATGTGAGACGACACCATGCAGCGTGGCAATAGATCCATCCCATTTTTCGTTCATAGCCTTTCCGTTTCGTCCTTTGACGACGACATTGGCTCTGTCGCCTGGGCTGCCGTTTCCGCTTGCAGGTCCACGATATCCAGTCGAGAGGATCAACAAATCGATGGGGTACTCTTGCCCATTGACGACGAGACCCCGTTCAGTGATTCGCTCGACCCCCTTGCCATCAGTGTCAACCAACCTCACATTAGGGCGATTAAAAGCGGGGAGGTAATCATCATGAAACGTGGGTCGTTTACACCAAGCTCGGGTACCAAGCTTTCAATTTGTCTGCTGTAGTCTTGTCTTTGACCAGCTCATCGACCCGCGCTCGAACACGGTTCATCCGCTCGACATCAATCGTGTGAAAGTTGGAGACTTCATCTGCAATCTTCTCCAGCTGGGATGATACCTCGGGATGGACCACCAATGAGAACATGGTACGTCTTCAAATCGGTCCACCCATCCATCACGAGATCCTCGCCAGACGGTGCTCCGCCGATATACGAGTCGAACCTAACCATACGCTCACTCTGCCATCCTTTTTTAAAGGCCACTTCCTCCTTCCACTTGGTGACATCCGTGGCTCGTTGATCACGCGAATCAACAGCGGATGGTGTCCGCTGGAACACAATCAGCTCTTTAGACCATTTCGCCAGGTGAGGAACTGCTTGAACAGCAGTCGCGCCTGTACCAAGTAAAGCAACGCGCTTGTCCTTTAGCTTCTCTAGCGCAGGATTTTGGGTATTCTTTCCGCCGGGTTCTCCGCCGGTATATCCGTAATCCCAACGAGATGTGTGAAAGTGATGTCCTTGGAATTTATCGAGCCCTGGCAGCTTTGGGACCTGGGGAAAGTTAAGAACACCAGCGGCGACAAGGATGAATTGGGCATGGATAGCGATGGGGTTCTGTTTCGACTCTTCACTGGGGCCTCGTGTTTCCACCATTGTCACTGCCCACCTCTTCCCACTCTCGTCCCAATCAGCCGTCTTTATCTCTGTGCGAAACATGGCCTTGTCGGTTAAATCCCACTTCTCCGCAATGAGATTGGCGTATTCTCTGATTTCAGAACCGTAAGAGTATTTGTGTTTTGGGATGTATCCTGTCTCTTCGAGAAGTGGGAGATAGATATATGCTATTACACCATGCTTGGACATCAGCGGTTTGTACTTTGATTCAAAGAAACATGGTTCAACAACTCGCCTTCTGTATCGCACATTAATCCAGGATATCTGCAGAGTTTTTCGGTTTAACCAGTAAGTAGTACTGAATGCTCCCCGGGTCGAAGAAGCGAGCTTACCGATTCCAGTACCACGTTCCTCCAAATCCACCAGCAATATCCACAAGTCTGATCTCACTGGCTTTGAACCCAGCTTGGATCAACTCAACCGCAAACAATAACCCTCCCAAACCAGCACCAAGCACCAAGAACTTGATCGAATCCCCATTCTCAATCGCAGGTTTCTGCTTATTCAAGAAAGCATGGTCAACCCAAGGATCTTTAGCTAAATACGCAAACTCTGGCGACTTGGACAAGTCCGCAAACTGAGCAGCCCCGTCGGTGCGCATCCGCTTGTCTCGTTCTGCTGCGTACTTGACTTGAATGTCAGCAGTTCCGGGATGATCTATAGCTGCACCTGAACCATTGACTGGATCCATTTTGGGGTTGAAGTGGGGGGGCGACACCTGCTACTACAGTTTCAGCCATGGGGGAAATGTGTCGGGAGAAAATGATAAAAGGAAGACTTTTTATATGTCTGTGGACGCATTATAACATCTGGTCAAGCATATTCATGCCATTAAATTCAAGCAGCACTTGTGTCCCGGGCCCCGGTGGCTACCACGATGTCACTGCATTGACAAACCTGCTCCCAAAGCTTCAGCCATGGAGGAGATGAGCCGGGAAGAATAAAAAGAAGACATTTTATCACACAGGCGTTTGCATAAGACCTCGGAATAATGTTCGAATTTTTTTTCGCTTATTTGGGTTTGTTCTCATTTGTTTCAATATAAAAACGTGCCTGCGCGCGCGAGTTTACCTCTTTAGGGATGGTAAACATCTCGAACAAACATCCCAGGTCTGATGCAAACGCATGTCTGTGGGTCGCGTTGTAGCATTAAATTCAAGCTGCACCTGTGTCCCGGACACCGGCAACCACGATGTACAAGCATTGACACTTGTACATGTTTTCATTTATGTAACCGGGAGGTTCATACGTGGATGTGGAGGTGTAGGAAGTGACGGAGAATGGAAAGTGTAGGCAAAGCCAGGAGCAGAAAAAATGTCCTCAACGATAAATCGCCATAATTTGTTCATGGGACACAATTTCACCATCTTCAAGTATTTGCGATATTTTTCAACCTCAAAGATGTCGAACGAAGCTAATATGTGCTTCATTCAGCTGCAAGAACGCCGAACAAGTCTTGACTGATTCCGTGCCTCCGTCCGAGATTGTCATGTCGTCCACGCGCTTTTTTTTAATGTCTTTGCAACGGACTCGGATGTCATCGATTGAGAGAAATACTTTGTATAGTACTTGATGCCAATAATTTGTCGCCAGCCATGTTTTTCCCCTGGTCATTCACAAAAAATAAATCATACCGTACCAGATCCACCATACCGGATCCTTGATCCAAGATTCGACACTCCGGACAACGGGGACCAAATCAAGAAAAGTGGCGAATGAATATGCGCATATGATCGAAGCCGCATACCAGGGGCTTGAGTCGAGAATAGAGAGGCTTTCGAGGCTTTCTTGGTTCTGGATTTCTCCAATAATATGCACTTGCGCTTTCCCTTGGGCGTATAACTGATGAGCCGCGATTTCTGGCCACTACTCTCGCGTTACCTGGATATTCCGCCTAGCAGGCATTCATTCGGGCTCACCACGAAAAGCTTCACTTGGAGTCCGAGTCAGTGTGGATGAACATTGTTCGAAAATGCGTTCAACTACTACTCACACAGTAATTTCCGATTTCGCTTCATTATCAGGGCCTAACTTCCTCGGTTGGTAATAGGTTTCAGTACATGGGCCATCTCTTTCACCTCTTCTCCGAGACACAGTGGTGAGTGATGATTGCGGGGGAGATCCACCAAAGATCCACGCGGGTCCGATCTCAGGATGGTCTGTCACTCACCTGAAAGTTGGAAGGATTTGTGGGAGGAGATATTTGGAGTGGGATGTGTCGAGGTCAAGGCAGAATTTACGCTGGCGATTGATGTTGACAACCATTTTGAGATGTTCTCTGATAAGGAGTCGCTTCCTGGTCAGTAACGAGGTTGTAGCTATAGTAAGGAGTAGGGGACATGAACGATACAGTCGTGACGGTCAAAGCTGAGAATACGAAGAAATGCCGGCAGGCACATGTGACTTTCTTTGCAACCATGACGAGCTCCGTCAAATCTCTAGACTCGGAGCCCGGATTTGCTCCAACGTTAGAGTATCTTCCTCTCATAGCATCCTACGCTTTTCAAACAGCCCGCTCTTGTTTTCAGTTTATCTCATGGCCAATACGGAGCGCTCTTTCCTACTCTGGTCTCGTCCTTTTCTGGCCATTTGCCTTCATTTCATCAGCCTTCCTCTACATCTTGGCTCCTTTCATCGTGTTTTTAGAGGTCTTATTCGACATCTTCCTCTTAACGCCGTATAATCTCGTGGTTTATCTGGTCGACGCAGTTTACCCACTGTATGTTTTCTGCGGTGTTGCGTGCATTACTGGAGTTGTTATCGGCGTAGTGGCTAGATGGATAGTTCTAGGGATCATTGAGATCGTCCAGATTGATGTGGTCGAGGAACAACCAAAGAGGCTAGTCGCGCCGTTGAAAGAAGAGGTGAAATGGGAGGAAGATTGAGCTGAAACTGCTTTATCGTATGTCCTACTTTTGTTCTTGCGCTTTCGTGAGCTTGAACTGTGACGATAATTCAGGTTGCGCCAATTTTACCAAATGAAATGTGTGGCGAATTGAAGGTGCTATTCCATCATGTAACTCCACTCAAACGTTTGCTCGAACTTTGAACATCTACGCAAAGTTCTTTCTGTTGTGTACCCGTCCGAAACGATGCTGGAAAGTTCAATCGGAGCCCGACTGGGCACAGAACGAGGTGTAGGAGTTATCGTTCATTCTTGATGTATCGATTTTCAAAATGACGAAGCTGCGGCTGTTTTAAAGCGGCATCTAACGACGAGTCCTCTCCGCCTGACTGACAACGCCTCCGAAATCACGGGGGCTGATGAGAACGAGAACGAGCAACGCGCTTCAGGTGACGATTTAGTGGTTCTCCCGGCCATCAGATGCTTAAGGTCGGACTCCGAGTCTCGCAGACCAAATGGCTATATAAAAAGCAGATTCGTCACAACGCGCAACATTTTCTGGAGATGCAACTACTAGCATCACTCGCATTCGCTGCAATCGGCTTTTCCTCAGCCGCAGCTAGCTCTCTCTGGGTCACCGAGGCTCCTGCATACGTTCGCCCATATCTCATTGAACGTTTTGCACCCGCTCAGGCTGTTGCTGTAGGTCCTCAGATCTACCGCTTCCCTGTGACTGGTCCCTCATCTGGAGGAGCTTTCTCCCTCATTAGTACCGCAGCACCCTCTTCAGGCGACCTCGGCGTCCTTCCTCATCTGCATCAAACTCATTACGAGAATTTCTTTTGCCTAAAGGGCGGGTTCCAGGTGTGGGCAGACAAAGATGATGTGGGCGTGAACGAAGCTCGCAAGCTAACAGTTGGAGACTTTGGAGCTGTTCCTAGTAATACCACGCATACGTTCCAGCTGACGGAGCCAAATTCGGAAATGACTGGTGTCATTCAGCCTGGTGGATTCGAGTACGTCTCGTTGCTCATTCCTACTGCTGACGCTCGAATGATGATTATTGCGTAGGGACCTGTTCTTTGCGATTGCCACGTCAAACTATACTGCTCCGACAATGTCTCCGTTCAATTACACTGCGTGGAATGCATCTACAGGTGCAGGTGGTGATGCCTCCGAAATCTCTGCTCTTGAAGCTTTCGATGTTTATGCCCAACTCGACTTTATACCCCGACGTGATTTCGTCAACGGAACTGCACCGTCAACCTCGGTGTGGCATGATGGACCTAACGAACTCGCCAACGATTCCTCTACACCGTACTTTGTTGCTGCTGACTATGGTCCAAAGTACCTCTATAAAGGTAGCGCGTACGAGATTGTACAACCCCTTATCACTCCCCTCCAAGGCAACGGTAGCTTTACCATGGGTACCCTCACTCTCTCGCGTCCACTCAACGGCAGCATTCCCGCCTCAATTACTCTGGCGAACCATACAGCGTTCCAGGTGATCGAGGGTGGATTAACGATGGAGATGTCAGGAGAGACTAATACGCTGTTTACGGGCGACGTGGCGTTTATTCCTGGAGGAACTGCATTCGCATATTGGTCTCTGGGTGTGTTTGCCAAGGTGCTCTATATAGGCGCGGGGAGCGAGACGTTGGACCAATTATTGTTGAAGAATGCGACGAGTTGGGAATTCGCGGTGTTTCCGACTAATTATTAGATGCAAGTTGCAGTATTATTCAGAGAACATTGTAGGCGAAATATGCCATTGTTGCCAGCTCCTTCAAAGATCTGGTTTTGCAGTTGGTTTGCTCTGGTTTGGACTGATCGCTTTTCGTTCATGTTCGTCTGACGCACGCGGTGCGGAACCTTTATTGACCTCAGAAGAAAGGATTCTCGAGACATTTGGAATACTGACTCAAACTCGAACCACCACCACCACCACTAGTACTAACTACCATGGGCGGTACACTCTGGCTCGGAAACGCGCACGCAGATGGTAACGAAGATTCGATTCTTGCGAAGATTTTTTTTCGTATCGCTATTCGAGCTTTCATACCATGAAAGGTCATATCCTCCGCGCCTCCATCCAATATCTCAAATCCGTCAAGGAAAACGCCACCTAAGGAGCCCAAAAAGACTGTACGCCAACTCCTTCTCGATGCAGACATCAAAGTAGTCACGGACTGCTCTTCCGACGACGATGCTCTCAGCAAAGGAACCGCTGCTATCAACGACGCGACAGCCGTTCTCCAGGGATGGGTGCGCAATCCTAGTGGCGGTGTCAGTGGGAGAGACGCGATGCTTCAGATGCTAATGAATAGAAATGCCGGAGGCGGAGGGTTTGGATTTGGCGGAGGGTTCGACGCACTGAGAATGCCATTGAACATCGACAACGAGCTCAACTCCACTTATCACATCACCAAGCTCGATGAGCTCTTTCAGTGTCCTATCGCTCTTGAGAAAGTTGGCATGCGCGGAATGTATCACTTGATGAAGCTCGCGGATAATAACGTCCTCATCTATCCCGAGGAGGCTCAGATGATGGCTAGTGCGTTGGAGAGGGCGATCTGTCATGCTGAGGGCGATGGGGGTGATGAGGATGATTATAATGAAGATTCTGCGCTGAAAGGAGATGAGCAACGAGTTCAAGGATTTGCTAGTCAAGTGTATCGGGGATCGTGTGATTAAGGGATAGGCAAGTATTCAATCCAACTTCAGAGATGCTGCACGAAGCTAATATGAGCTTTGTTCATTGCAACAACGCCGTGCCTTCATTCGAAATGTCTTGCATTGAACGGGACTCGGACTCTGTCGTCGATGACTGAGAAGTAAAAGTTGATAATGATACTTTGTACAGTACATGTATCCTTGATGCCAGTAATTGCTGGCCGCGCCTAGGCGCTCTCTCCCTCTTCGAGTACTGAAGGCTGTGACGGTCAAAGCTGAGAATACGACGAAATGCCGCTCCGGCACGTGCTCTTCCACAGACGCTCCGTCAAATCTCCAGCAGACTGAGCCCGGTTTAACTCTAGTACCCATGTATCTCATAGCAACCTATACTTTCCCGCTCTTGTTGTATACGGGGGAGCACTTTTTCCGAATCCTACTCTAGTTTCGTCGTTTTCCTGACCTTTTACCTTCTCTTATCATCCTTTTTCTATACATCTTGGCTCCTTTCTTTGCGCTTTTAGAGATGTTATTCAATATTATGATCTTAATGCCGTTTCATCTGGTGGTTTATCTCGTCTTCAAGGAACAACCAAAAATATTAATTGCGCCAAGCACCATTGAAATGGGAACAGTCGACCTGGATGTGGCATGATGGACCTACTGACGATTCCTCTGCGCCGTTCTTCGTTGCTGCTGACTATGGTCCCAAGTACCTCCGACACACAGCACAACAACTGTTCGGACTCAAAATCAAGCTGAGGTCACTGTCCGACTAGCCCTCCACAGAATGAAGAAAATTATTGTGTATTGGCTAGTTTACATCTACTTCCTTTGGCACCCAAGTTCTCCCAAAAGTTCCCTCTCGCGAAAAGAAGTCCAGACGAGAGGAGTTCAACATCTCAACTACCTCGTCAAAGTTTTTGTTACTTAAGACTTTGTGATACTCTTCTTCATCTTCCTCATCATCAGATCCAGGATCGGCACCCCCGCACATCCACGCGATATCTCCAATGAACTTGTGGAGGACGAAAAATTTCTGATCAATATCAGGAATAGTGTTGTTATGTCTTGGCCGAAGAGGACAGTCAATAAGCACCCCCTGGTTGATGACATATCCCTTCTTGATCGTTGACAATGGCTCTTAGATCGAAAAGAGGGCTTGCAGCACCGGTCTGGCTCGAATAAAGATCTAGGTAAAATAGTCAGCGTCAGCATCACATGGAAGAAAAACACAGTACTTGATTGCCCACCCACTCAAGGTACAACTGAAACGCGCCAAAGAGGTCGTGAAGAGACGCCTGGATTACACTGGGGTCAAGGTCCAAGGCGATCAAATTTGATCCCCTTACACGGCTTATCCAGGGACTCTACCGGGACTCTGCAAGGATTGTGCCTAGTCA